>PVIU01002978.1:0-156535 GCA_004026605.1 Ondatra zibethicus
TATTGGTGAAATCTAGATTTGTCATGGAATATCTTGTTTTGTCCTTCTATGGTGATCGAAAGTTTTGCTGGGTATAGTAGCCTGGGCTGGCATCCATGGTCTCTCAATTTCTGCATAATGTTTGACCATGACCTTCTGGCTTTCATTGTCTCCTCTGAGAAGTCAGGTGTAATTCTGATAGGTCTACCTTTATATGTTATTTGTCCTTTTTCCTTTGCAGCTCTTAATATTCTTTCTTTACTCTGTATGTTTAGTGTTTTGAATGTGGCGAGAGGACTTTTTTTTTGGATCCAGTCTATTTGGTGTTCTGTAAGCTTCTTGTATCTTCATAGGCATGTCTTTCTTTAGGTAGGGGAAGTTTTCTTCTATGATTTTGTTAAATATATTTTCTGTGCCCTTGAGTTGACTTTCTTCTCCTTCTTCTATACCTATTATTCTAAGATTTGGCCTTTTTATGTTGTCCCATATTTCCTGGACATTTTGGGTTAGTCTTTTGTTAGATTTAATGTTTTCTTTAACTGATAAGTCTATTTCCTCTATTTTTTATCTTCCGCAATTGAGATTTTCTCTTCTGTTTCTTGTAGTCTCTTGTTTATACTTGCGTTTGTGGTTCCTGTTCTTTTCCTCATGATTTCCGTTTCTTTAATTCCTTCTGCTTGTGTTTTCTTTATTTTTTCTATCTCAGTTTTCAAGACCTGAATAGTTTCTGTTATATGTTTGAGTGCTTTTTCTTGGTTTTCTTTAAGTGATTTCGTGATATCTTCCAATTTTTTGTTTGTTTTCTCTTCCATTTCTTTAAGGTAATTTCTCAATTCATCTTTAATAATTTCAGATATTCTTTTGTGGTTATTTTTTAGATCATTTTCTTCTGGGTCATCCATATTTGGTTGTTCCAGGCTTACTTTTGTAGGGTCTTTGGGTTTCACTGGTATTGTGATGTTCTTTGTGGTGTAGCTTGTGATCCTACCTTTTCTTTTCATCTTTTCCTCTAATAGGTGTGGATGGTGGTGTCTAAGATTCTGTTGAATAATTTCCTATGTGTCAGTAGATCAAAAGCTAAGATGGTTTTCCTAGTGGTACAGTCAGTGTCCCAGTTCGAGTTACTTCGTTGGTTATTCCTGTTCCTGGAGGTAGCTCAGTGTTCCCGTATTTTGGTCTGCTCTCTTGGAGTTTGCTGTCTCAAGCCTACTTTGGTCTAGGCTGCTGGCTTTGATCTGTTTCTGTAAATCTTAGTCTGGATCTCCTCTTGTAGATATCCCTGGCTTGGAGTTAGACCTGTTCTGGTGGAGATCGCTGGTTGTGGATCTGGTCGCTGGGTCAATCCTGATCCACTCGAGTCCCGGGACCGGGTTGACTCCTATCTTTTGCTCCTGGTGGAGCCCGTTCTCTCCTTGTCCTGGGTAGCTGGTTCAGTCCCACTCTGGTTCCGGTGGAGGTCGCGGGCTCTGAGTCAGGTTGTTGGCTCAATCAGTGTCCCAGGACTGGGTTGGCTCCCAGGGCTGGATTTGCTCCTGGCTTCTGCCCCAAGTGGAGCTTGTTTCCTCGGCTCTCTCTGTCCTAGGAGTCTCGTTCAATTCCACTCCTGTGGGATTTGTTGCCCAAGGTGGAGTTCCTTGCCTCCGGGCAATTACTAGCTTTGACCTGTAACTGTAAGTCCTAGGCTGGGTTCTCTCCTGCAGAAGCCCCTGTGTTGGAGTTGGGCCTGGAAAGGTTTCCGGTCCCGGTCTACTGCCTGGGAGGTTCTAGACTCAGGTGTCCCTGAACCAGCAGGGGACCTGCTTGCTTCCTCAGAGGTCTCAGACTCACGCTGGGACCCACAAGGGTTACAGGTCCCTGTCTCTTCCCTTTGATGTCTCAAACCAATGCCCGAACCCACAGGGGACCTGGCTCAGGTCTACTCTCTCTGAGGACCCAGATTCGCGCCTGGCCCCGTCGATCTCTGGTTCCTGCTTACTCCCCGGAGGCCCAGCATCACTCAAGCCCAGGCTGACGGAGGTCCTGGCCCGGCCTAGTTCCTGGGTGGTCCTAGACTCTCCCCCAGGCCCTTGGGGGAGTTGGCCTATATCCACTCCCTTGAAGTCCCCAGATTCACGTCCAGACCCTCAGCAGTCTCTGTGTCTGGCTGACTCGCTCAGCGGTTATTCCCTTGTACCTGTTCCGGTGGAGATCTCTGTCTCTGGATCTGGTCGCTGGGTCAATCCTGATCCGCTCGAGTCCCGGGACCGGGTTGACTCCTATCTTCTGCTCCTGGTGGAGCCCATTCTCTCCTTGTCCTGGGTAGCTGGTTCAGTCCCACTCCGGTTCCGGTAGAGGTCTCGGGCTCTGAGTCGGGTCGTTGGCTCAATCAGTGTCCCAGGACTGGATTGGCTCCCAGGGCTGGATTTGCTCCTGGCTTCTGCCCCAGGTGGAGCTTGTTTCCTCGGCTCTCTCTGTCAAGAAAATGTTTGAGGGGAAACAAATATCCTCATGGTCTCAAATTATTGTTAGCATACACAAGGCCGTGGACTCAGTCCCAGTATCACCGAAAACACAGAAAAAAAATCCTTTTTGAGTCAGGTGTGGTGATTCACACTTATAATCTCAGCACCCTGGAAACCAGGACAAGAGGATTGTTTCAGTTTTATGACCAGCCTGAACTACAGTGCCAGCGCTGTCACAAACAAAAACTTTTAATTTTTACATTGTGTAAAATGTTTATAAAGAAAAGAAACTATATAGATGTCTTTTGGTATAACAACATTAAATAAATTCTATAGACACAAGAGCACTCTAAAGGTATGAAGACAATGCAGAATATTAAGTGCAGTCATTTGTTGCTTACCAAGAGGGGGACCTGTTTGGTGACCTACTTACACATTTATAGAAAGCTAGGTATTGTAGCCTATGACACAAAGACTGTGTAGCCATCACTAACCAAAATATTATATGTGGGGGATAACTGCATTATAGTTTCATTTTTAAACTGTGTTTGTGCATGTGGGTGTATATTTTTTCTGTTACTCTTGAGTTGAAAAAAATGTCATGCTGTTATTTTGTAAAATTCATTGTTGAAAAAAGAGTGAAGTTTGGGAGGTTTAGATCTGTGTGATTGAATAGGGAATTATTTGATACCTGTAAAATGTTTCTAAAACTGAAATAATTATGCATGAGGATATTTATTGGATTTTTGTTTTTAAATGTTTTGCTCAAATAGAAGTTTTATGTATTTGTCTATGTTTTTGGTTGTGGGGCAGTCATCCAAACTTTTTCTAATGGGAAGATTAAAAAGGGTATATTGTGGAATTCTCTGGTGTAATCTGATTTGTAGTAAGTGGTATATTTAGTTCATTTTATCTGGAAATTTCAAAGGACTGTATATGTATACAAAAATACCTTTTATATATTGCCAGGAAGTACAGGTGCAGTAGGTTAAATTTCATGACATCTCAAACTAAAAATTGACCTCAGAGTTGTTCAGAACTTCATTGTGCTCCTTCAGCTAAAGGTGGGATTGTGAAAGAACCAGCACAGTTCCTGTGGAGATGATGGAGTTGTAGGAGTCTTTCCTGGCTTGGGGAACCAGTACCAGTGAGTGGCGGTGTTGGCACTGCCTGTCCTCTTGCTAGTAGGTAACTTGAATGGCACAAAAACTGAGATGCACACAGAGGCGGAAACTAACGTAGTTGCGTCCTCATTGACTTTTATCTGGAACAGTATTTAAAGATTTATGCATGCTCAAAGATACAAATGTATTGTTTTCCCTCCTATTTAGCTGTGATTTAAATGTCTCTATGTTTAACTGTGATTTTCACTATTCTATTAGCAGACTGTTTCCTATTGCATTAAGGGGAAAAGAGAATACAGTTGCAAATGCCTGTGATCTTTCCCCTCTCCATTCTGGAACCCAAGTCCATGGGATCACTCATGGGGTTCAATTGGTAGAATATGTTTTCTTTGCTGAGTTAATGATTGCTAATGTTGCTGTCTGTTTTCTTGCTTTATTTAGGTTTCATGTCCTTAGCAAGCTCCTAAGCTTCATGGCCCCTATTGACCACACTTCAATGAATGATGATGCCAGGTGAGCAGTAGATTACTTTCATATCTCAAGTGGCTTCATGAGAGCCTGGTATTGACCAGTTCTACAGCCTATTGCCCTCCTGTTTCTTATCAGTCATTGGCATTGAAACAGGGTCCTTGTCATGTGTTTATTCCCATGATTACTGTAAAGCCAAATCAAAATTTCCATAAATCTCAACACTGCCACATAGTGGTTTTGTTTTGTCTCAGCATTAGTCCACCGACCTGGGTCATCAGAGCTCCTGTCCATGGCAAAGTCAGTGCTCTGTGTGTGCTGTGTGCATATGCTCTCTATGCAACACTCAGGAGGGAGGTGTAGCTTCTGTTGTGTTTGTTAAAGCTGCTGTTGGGGATTACAGACTTTATTTTTTTTATAAAAGAAGTATGTGTTCATGAAGCTGAAATGATAGGATATATCCAGGGGAAGTATAGCTATTCATTATTATTCAGAGATAGCACTTTATTGTTATTTGTTTTAAGGCAGAGTCTCATTACATAACCCAGACTGGCCAAATGCTGGGATTAAAGACATGTGCTGTATTGACTTACTTTATTTATGGATTTATTATTTTAGTTGTTAATTTATTTTTATTTCTTGAAATTCTTAGCTCAGGCTAGACTAGAACTCTGTATAGTCCAGACTGGCTTGATACTCATCCTTCTGCCTTATCTCCTAAGGGAAGGGATTACAGGTGTTTGCCATCTCACACAGCTAATTTTTTAAAATTAATTAATTAATTAAAAGGATAATTTCTTCTGCCAGCATTTGGAAGGATGGGACAAGTGTATTTCTGTGAGTTCAAAGCTAGCCTGGTCTACATAGCAAGTTCTAGACCAGCCAGGGCTGCATAGTGAGTTCCTGTTGAAGAAGGTGGTAGAAGAGGAGGATGAATTATCTCTTCTCTATTTATTAATTTGCATTCTACTCTAATGAAGAGATTCCCCTTCCTTGTATTTATTTACCATTGAGTGATTCATTTATAGCAACATGGACTCCTGCTTTCCTGTCTTACTCAATGAATTATTTTGATATTGAAATTGTATAGATTGGTGGAAGCCCCTTCAAGCTGACTTGTATCCTTTTGGTGTGACACCCGACATTCTTTGTTTCCTTGTTGTTTGGCACATGATACTTAAAGCTTATCTGTTTTGTTTGGTGGTTTGTTCTTAGATAGGGTCTCACTACATAGCCCTGGCTGGCCTGGAACTCTCCTTAGACCAGGCTGTCCTCCACTATACTGGGCTTTTCAATGCTATCTAATACATTTCTTGTGCTTGTTCTGGAATTACTCCTTTTTTTGTTGTTTTTTATTTTTGTTGTTTTGTTGCTGTAGTTGTTGTTTTTAAATTCCAAGACAGGATTTCTCTGTGTATCCCTGGCTATCCTGGAACTCACTGTGTAGAACAGGCTGGCCTCAAACTCACAGAGTTCTGCCTGCCTCTGCCTCCCGAATGCTGGGGCTAAAGGCATACACCAGCACTGCCTGACCTGTGAGCATTTTTATGTCATTAAAATAATTTTTAAGATTCAAATGACTTGCTCTATATACTTAATTCCAGGACAGCCAGGACTTTCACAGAGAAATCCTGTCTTGAAAGACCAAAAAGGAACAATAAATAAATAAATAAATAAAATCACTATAATATTTTTAAAACTAATTATTCTTATTTCATGTGCATTTTTGTTTGTTTTTGTATGTCTATGTGAGGGTGTCAGATCTTGGAGTTACAGACAGTTATTAGTTGCCATGTGGGTGCTGGGAATTGAACCTGGATTTCTCTAGAAGAGCAGTCAGTGCTCTTAACCGCTGAGCCATCTCTCTGGCCCCCGACTATAGTATGTTTATATTGTTTAGCCATTCACTGAGTAGTAGACATTATTTTGTCACAAATAATGCTGTGGTGATATTTTAGTGTAAACATTAGCCAAGTAGTGGTAGGTTGGCATGGTTTTACCAGGTGTCTCTCAAGTCACAGGTAGCCTTTCAACTTGCTACCAAACCTCATCAGATCACTTTGCCTCTTGCCTGTGAAAATAGTAGATCTATGGGCATAGGCAAGCACAGTTGGCTGTTTTTCATTTGGCTTGTTTGACTACAAGATAGCTTGTGGATAATCCTACATACTCTTGTATCTGTTTTGTGACCACATTTTTCTCAAGTGCTTTAGAAGTGGATGCCTAGGTATGGTTGCCTTTTTAGTGGCTTTTGAATCTAATCATTTGAAAGTTCCAAAGTAAAAGCTGAACGCTGTTATTCACATCTGTAATCCCTGTACTTGAGAGGTAATGGTGAAAGGATCAAGAGTTCAGGGGGTGGGGGAATCCAGTGAAGAGATGACTTAGTGGTTAAAAGCATGTACTGCTCTTCCAGAAGACCTGAGTTCAGTTCCTAGCAACCACGTCAGATGGCTAGCAATCCCTGCTTGATGGGGATCCAACTCTTTCAGCCTCTTCAAGCTCCTGCACTCACATGCCCATACCTACACACAAGACACACACACATACACAAATTTTTTTAAAAGATTTATTTATTTATTATGTATACAGTGTTCTGCCCACATATATCCCTGTAGGTCAGAAGAGGCACCATATCTCATTATAGATGGTTGTGAGCCACCATGTGGTTGCTGGGAATTGAACTCAGGACCTCTGGAAGAACAGCCAGTGAGTGCTCTTAACCTCTGAGCCATCTCTCCAGCCCCCATATACACAAAATTTTTAAAAATGAAAGTAAATCTTAAGAAAAAAAAATAAGATCGTGGAGACTAGAGAGATGACTCAGTGCTTTCAAGGACCTGGTTAGATTCCCAGCACCCACATGGTGGCTTACAGCTATTTGTTACTCCATTTCCAGGAGATTTGACACCCTCTTGTTGCCTCTGTGGGCACAGGCACATACGGATACACATACATACATGCAGGCAAAACACTTGTACACATAAAATTAAAATAAACTAGCTTTAAAAATTCATGATGAGAAGCCCGGAGAGATGACTCAGTAGTTAAGAGTGCTTATTCTTCTTTCAGAGAACCTCAGTTTGGTTCCTAGCACCCAGGTTTGATGGCTCACCAACTGCCTGTAATTTTAGCTTCAAGGGAGTTCATGTCATCTTCTGGTCTCCATGGGCATCTGTGTGCATAAATGTGCATACCCGCACAAATAAAAATAAAGTAAATTAAAAAAAAATAAAGGAAGAGAGCTGGAGAGATGTCTTAGCAGTTAAGAGCACACACTACTCTTGCAGAGAACCCAAGTTCAGTTCCCAGCACTTACATCAGGTGCCTCACAACCACCTGTAATACTAACTTTAGCTCCAGTAGTTCTGATGCCTCTGGCTTCTAAGGGCGTCTGTAGTTAGGTGCATATATCTACACACATACAGACATACACACACTTAAAAAAGTAAAATAACAAATCTAAAACAACAAACACAAAACTATTCAAGGCCATTCGTTAACTACATAGTGAGTTGGAAAGCCAGCGGAGTTACATGAGACCATGTCTCAAAAGTTGTAAAGTAAATTGTGTCTTTGTTGTCCTGTCTGAAAAACATGGGAAATGTATTAATAAGAAAGCTAGGTGTTATTTTGGAATCAGGCTTCCTCTGAGTAGCTCAGGTTGGGCTTGAACTTAAAATTATCCTTCCTCTACCTCTTGAATACTGGAATTACAAGGATGTACCACTGTACCAGTTTGAGGTTATATTATTAGCTCAGACAGTAAATGAACAGTAATAAGTTCTTTTGAGTACATTACTATGGAATCATTTAGAGTCCAGTTTTCCATTTCTTAGTTGGGAGCTCTCTTTTCTTTCCGTCTGTCCCTTCCTCCCTTCCTCCTTCCTTTCTCCCCCACCCTTCCTTTCCTTTTTCTTTCCAGGCTCTTATGTATCATACACTGGCCTCAAACTTGCTATATGGCAGAGGATGACCTTAAACTTCAGATCCTCCTGCCTTTACCTTCTGAGTGCTGGGATTATACGTGTGCACTACCATGCATTTTTTGTTCAGTGCTGGAGATTGAAAGGGTTTCATGAATGCAAGGCAAGTACCATACCAACTGACCTGAATCTCTAGCCCTGTATTTTTCTTATATTACTTGGTACCCCAGAGGTTCTTTGTTTCTCAGAATGTTATCTATACTTATCCTTTTTAGTGATGTGTTACATGCTACACTTGCAAATTATTTGAAAAGCCAGGCATGGTGGTACTCACCCGTAATCTGGGCCCTTTAGAAACTGAGCCAGGAAGATCAAGAATTCAAGACCAATCTGTCCCATATTATGAGACCCTCAGTCTCAAACCAAACCAAACAAAACAAAACAAAAGTATTTGAGAACAAGTGCAATAGTTAGAATCATTTCATACTGGATGCCTAAGAAGCATAGGGACTGATTACAGAACAAATCAGCCTGGGTTCTTCCCAGAGCCAGTGATGCTAGAGCTAACATCTCTTGGTCTCTCCTGACCCTTGTGGTCCTAAGGTGGATGCCAGCTTTAGTCACCAAACATGTACTTGAGACAGGAAGAGGAGGAAAGAATGGTGCCAGCCATATCTGTGGTCTCTTGTTTTGCATAAAAGCTTCCCCAGAATCCCTTGCAGCAGCCGTTTTCTTGTATTCCTTTGACCAGGTCTGGGATGCATTGCCACCTCAGATAGAACAGTAAAGGAGAAGGGGTTAGGATTTCATCATTTGGTCAGCAGACCTGTAGCACTCTCTAGTTAAAGGATTGTTGTTGTTGTTGTTGTTGGATAATAGTTACCAGCGTCTTTCTTTTGTCGATTAGCTCCATGATAAGGAAGTTGACAATGGCCTTCTGACTGGAGAACTGAGCATTTGTTTTTTGCTGTTGTTTTGTTAGTTTTGAAACAGGGTCTGTTTGTAGCCCAGCCTGTCCTGGAAAGGCTATTGTGCTTACTATGTAGACCAGGCTGGTCTTGAACTCAGATCTGCCTGCTTCTACCTCCTGAGTGCTGGGATCAAAGGTGTTTGCCACTACACCCTGCACTGAGCATGTGTTTTCTCACAGGGCACTCATTCATATTGTGTTTCCTGAGGGTGAAGGGTTCATCCTCTGCTCTGGCTTTGTCCTCTGAATGGACCAAATGAACTATGAGTACTGTAACTGAAGATTAGCATTTCTCCTTCTAGAATCAAAACTTCTGGGACTGGTAGTTATTAGTGCTTTACCTTAAGTAAAGAAGGAGAGAGCAGTAGCATGACCTCTTTTGTGAGTTTTGTTTTTGTTCATTTGAGAGTGTCTTGCCGTGTATCCCATGCTGGACTTGAACTCATAATCTTTGTCCATCAGCCTCCTAAATGCTTGGATTACAGGTGTATGTATGCCACCATGATTGGCCCTTGTTTTGTTTTTCTTCAGTAGGAAAACTAAATTGAAAGTAATATAGTACAGCCAGGACACTGTAACCATAGGTTTTGTATCTAGATTCAGCCAACCTTCCATTGAAAAAATTTAGGAAGAGGGCCCTGGGAGATAAAGCATGAGGACCTCCATTGGAATCCCCAGAACCCAAGTAAATTCTGGTGCAATAGTTTGCATCTATAGTCCAGTTCATTTACAGTGAGATGGGAGATAGGTGCAAGAGCATCCCTATAAGTTTAATGGGCCAGCTAGCCTGGAGTACACAGCAGTGAACAAGAGACCTTGTCTAGTATAAGGTAGACAGGGCTAGCAAGATGGCTTATTGGGTAAAGGCTCTTGCCACCAAGATGGATATGAGTTTGATTCCTGGTACCCACGTGGTAGAAGGAAAGAATTGACTTCCAAAAGTCTTCCTCTGACCTCCTCACAGATATACCCACATATAATACAGTAAATAAGTATAAAAAAATAAAAATAAAACAAGGTGGAAGATAAGGACTGACACCCAAGGTTGTTCTCTGACCTCCACATGGATACTGTGGCATACATGTACCTGCACTCACAGTCATGAGTTTTGTGCTCACACATACACATGCATGCACACACATAAGAAAATATTTAAAGAAAGAAAAATTATATATGGGCTTGGAGATACAGCTTAGCTGTAGAACACTTGCCTAGTGTGCCTAAGGTTGTGGATATGATCCCAGATCCACTAAAATGGGAGGGAAGGGCGCGGTGAGAGAGGGAGGACAGTTATTGTTGACTGAGACTGCTCGTTCATTTCCCGGCTGCCCAGAACCAAAGTAATCATACAGAAACTATATTAATTACAACACTGCTTATTCGATATCTTATGCATATTTCTAGCTATCTCTTACATCTTAAATTAACTCATAATTCTTGTCTATGTTAGCCACATGGCTTGGTACCTTTTTTCAGTGAGGCATTCTCATCTTGCTTCCTCAGCATCTGGGTGACAACTGCAGACTGAGCCTTTCCTCTTCCCAGAATTCTCCTATTCTGGTCTCCCCACCTGTACTTCTTGCCTGGCTACTGGTCAATCAGCATTTTATTAAACCAATACAAGAGACAAATCCTTAGGGGGTACAGAGATTTAAACAATGGGTTTATTTGTTTTTCTTCTGATTTTGAGTTAGAGAAGGACTTTATAAGCATAATGCAGGGACCAGATATCACATAGGTCTCATTGTGAAAGACATCAAAAACAAGGTTCATAGGAAAATGACAAACTAGAGCAAGTCAGGCAGTGCTCTGCTGTAACTAGAGTATCTGCAGCTTCCTCATATTGCAGCAGTTGTGGGGAGCATGTGTCAGCATGAAGGCTTGAAAATTATACAGTAAAAATGTAAAGAAATGCAAATTAAGATAATGAGATTTTTTTTTTCTCTTTTGCTGAAAAACATTAAAAGGACTGGACTAGTAATCTGCAGTGATGGTGTGGGGAGTGAACTTTCATGTACTGTCATCGTGTGTGTGTGTGTGTGTGTGTGTGTGTGTGTGTGTGTGTGTGTGTGTGTGTGTTTGTGTGTGTGTGTAAGGAGCTTTTGTTCTAGGATCTCTTTTGCAATATTATTTATAATGTTGAAAAATAAATAATCCAAATAACCAGTTCTGTAGGAAACTGGTTGAATAAAACTTTTCATGAAATTATAAGCAATTATTGAGAAAGAAGTAGTTTTGTATAACACTCAGTGGAAAAGGTAGCCTGCAAAACACTTATCATATTATAATTCTATTTCTGAGTTAACAAGATAAACAAGTTCAAAATGATCAGAACAGAAGATTCAGGAGTTTCCCAGGTTTGGGAATATTTGCATAGACTTTACCAACTGCCTTCAGAATAAGAAAATCTGAAATAAAACAGGTGCCACACTTTTCAGCTATTTGAGCAGCATGTTGGTACTCAAGATTTCAGGGGCTAGCATGCATCTTAATGGAATAGCCCTTGCCCTGAAGGTTCAGTTCACAGCACTGCAAAAACAAAACAAAGCACAAGTTTAAGATTTTCATATTGATGGTGCCCAACATTTGATAAAGCAGCACCCACCTGGTGGTTCACAACTATTTGAAACTCCATTTCTATAGTATCCAGTGCCCCTTCTGAACTCCACACTCCAGGCATACAATGTTAACTTTCATTAGTGTACATACATGCAGGCAAAACACACATAAAACAAAATGAATAAATTAAAATGTAAAAGTTAAAAAACACTAAGCAGGCATATGGTATCCTCCTGTGTCTGTATTAGAGTGTGTATCGTCAGTAATTACCAGTGGGGAAGGGACTGGATGACAAGGACTCAAGAGACAAGCAGTGCTGTAGTTCTCCCGCCTCCAGGCTACCCCTAACCTACTCTGTGAGAGAACTCATGCTGTCTCTTATTAAGAAGTGAGAAGCCTTTGATGTTTATTGCTGGGGGAGGTAAGTAAATGATACTTTTACTCTATTGTGTGTCTGTAGTATTTTAACTTTCTACAATAAGTTTGTATTGCTTTGTATCAACAACAATAGAAAGCTATTTTCAGTTTCTGGAATTACATATATGAACCATGGAGGCAGTGGGAAGGTTCTGATATTCCTCTGTTGGCGTATGTAAAGTGAAAGATGGCCTCTCCCCTGGTGGTTCATACCCTAAGCTGACTGTGGCACCTAGCTACTTCTTTTCATGCTCCCCTCCCTAACTGTGGTATCATGTAGGTAGGCGACGCAGCACTCTTGATGTTTTCTTTCCAGAAGCAGCTCCCCCACCATTCTGAGTTGATCCAGGTCTAGAGGTTGCCTTTATCTCTTTGCAGGTGTTCTTTGGCTCCAGATTATTGTTTGCAAATAAGCTTAAATTGGATTTGTACCCAGTGGGTTTAGGGGCTCTTGAGTGCTCATCCTTGACTCTCCTATTCCTGTCCAGTTTGAGCTCAGCAAATTCAGATTGGATGGATTGGACTGAAATGGGAATGCACTCATTAAGAGAAAGAGAGGACCTCTGTATCACAGGAGGTTAAATATCCTCATGGTCTGTGGAAGGGCAGTTTGGCATCCCCATCTTGTCCCCTGTAGAGTGTTCTCTAGTTAGTTAATTCTTGCTGATAAAAATTCTTTTCTCACACTAGGAATTTTTGTCTTAAGTGACCTGTTTAAAAAAAAAAACCTTTTTAAATGCTAAGTGGCCCAGCTGAGCTCTTATGTCATCTCTTCCCTCGGGAGAGGTGCACTTTGGATCCAGCTTTCAGGGCACTTTTGTTAGTGAAAATCTTGTGTGACCCTGATGTGTCCTATGTCCAGTAGGGATGCACTCCAACTCTGAAGGAGACGACACATGTCTGGCACACATTTCCAGAACTGGAAGAATTTTTATGTGTTGGCACAAGGGTTACCATGAGCCTGAAAACAAGCCCAGCTTCACCACACTCTGCAACCCTGGTTTGCCTGTTTAAGGCAGAACGTCCCGTGGGTCTTTAGAGACAGCTAGCAATGGACTCTGGAGGACAGGCATGAGCTGCCACCCTGCACGGGTTCTCACTTCCCCTCTGGTTTATGGACAGAGGGCTTTTTAAGCTGGTTAAGGATTTTGAGAAGCTGAGCTCCCCTCACCTGGTGTGAGTACTGACCCCAGGGAGTTTACTGTGGTCAGTAAACTTCCATGACCTTTCTCTGCTCTGCTGATGGCAAAGCACTGGGAGATGGAGAGATTAGCTGCCTTTTGCTGTCTATGCTAGGCTCTTGGAGACTGACTTTGAAGATGTGAGGTTTTGTCACGGGTGGTGCAGGTAGATGTCAAACATGTGCCCTTGCCAAGACCCTAAGACTTGCTGAGAAGGTGTCTGTGGTTGAACTGCGCTAACACTGGTTTCTGCTCTTGGCAGGGACAATCAGCTGGGTACAGACCAGAGAAAAGTGGTGTGGCTGCATTTGCTGCCACTTCTGAGAGGGTTCTCCCACCAGATTGATTCTGGCACTGACCCTTTTAAATGCAGACTATGGCATTTTTTGGGGTAGCTTATTTCTTGTAACTCTTATTATAAACATAATGGCAACATTAGCATGTATTAATTGTTTGGTTCCTTTGCAACAAAACAAAAACACCAAATTCTCTTAGTAATAACAGCAGCCTTATCCTCTCTCCCTTAATAAAACATCACAAGGAGAAGGACCCTCTAATGGTAAGTATTGTGTACTGAACACATTATTGTTTTACATCCAAGTTTAAGAAATGTACAAATGGGGCTGGAGAGATGGCTCAGTGGTTAAGAGCATTGCCTGCTCTTCCAAAGGTCCTGAGTTCAATTCCTGGCAATCACATGGTGGCTCACAACCATCTGGCCTGTGGGCATACAAGCAGACAGAATATTGTATACATAATAAATAAATAACTATTAAAAAAAGAAATGTACAAATGTAAGCACATCTTGTAAAGTGCTTTGTCAACATCACAACCATGTTGCTCCTGAGGTGCCTTGGTATTATAGAATTCCTACAGGCATTTTGTCTTTGGCTTGCCATTTTGGTGTATGGGTCTGCAATCTACATGCAGACACGTTCACCACTCTTCTGTCCTGTCCCCAGCCCATAACCCCTGCTTTCTTAAAGCTCCCCTGCCTACTGTGCTGATTTTATTGCATAGAAGCGGGCACTGGTCTTGATGAGCTCTTGTGCTGTAGCTTGCATGACATTGAGAGCTCATCTGCTCACGATCCCAGGAAACATCTGTTGGGTAAGAACATCAGGCGAGAATGGTTAAAATACAGATGTTTTCTCTGAGGCTGCTTATCTCCTAAGAAGGCACAGGTTATTCTGACAGGTGAAGCAAGTCTGGGCAGATATGCAACACTGATCTAATCAGCAGAACAAGCGCCCTACTCTAACTGGTGTTACCTTTTACCAGTGTCATTAAAGCCGCCCATTACTCTTTTATTAGCCGCTCCCTCTCTTCCTTATCAGATTGCAGAGCAAACATAACTCATGGCAGTGATTTGATCTCTGTTAAAGAGGATTACGGCTTTGCATTAACTGGATTGACATAGTTTATAATTCACTTGTTGATACTCAGGCGGGTGTTGCCACATGCCTGGCCTCCCCCAGCAGCGCTGAAGAGAAAGGACCCCCATATATCATCATTAAAGATGGCACTCAGTACAGAAAGGAGATCCAGCCTTTCCTCCAATAACAGCAGAAAGGACAAAAGGAACACTCAAATTCAAGCCTGAGACTTGGTTCAGACTCTCAAAACTGGCTTGAAAAGAAAATAGTACTGTTGTTTCTTTGCTTCTCCCGTTTGTTGCTGTTCAGCCTCTCACTCTAGAGAATTTGAGCTGTCAGATTGAAGTTTGGTTCCAAGCAGGATAGAGAGTGATAAAAGCGCATCTTCTTAATCGCACTGTGGACACAAGCAGATAAGCCCTTCAGCGTTGGCTTCATGCTGCAGTGTTCATTTCTGTAGCCACATTTTCAGCATTTCCTCGTGATTTGAAATTCTTTTCCCTTCTAAGGGTATTGCATATTCTTTAAAGTGGTTCTAGATGTTTTTCTTAAGGATTTGTTTTAAATTTATTATGAGATGCTAAATGTAGCATCTTACAGATACTGCTTTTACCATAGGTAAAGTGGCTTCCAAGTATATAGCTGAGCTTTCCACTTTTCTCTTGATTGGCCATTCACACATATTATTAATGTTTCCTACAGTGATCCTAGCTGACATCAGATTGCTAAGATGTGTAGACCATTTTTGTTTCTTTGTAATGCCTTTAGTTGCTCCGTTTTTTCTACCCTGAGTTGACTGTAGTTCTGATAAGCAGTGAATGACTGAAAGACAGCGAGCGGCATGTTACTCTCTGAGCACTACTGTGTCAGACTTCGAATCCCAAACCTGTCCTCCTTCCACATTCCATTCAGCCCTTATCAGAAGGCAGTGGAATGGCTGACACTGTCTACGTTTTGTGATTAAAACATTAAGGCATGGAGTAATTAAATATCTTGCTTAAGTTAAAAACAAGTTGTGAACTAGAGTGTCCCAGAGTACAGCCTGCTAACCTCTGCTGCTGCTGCTGCTGCTGCTGCTGCGGAGTTTGTCTCTCAACCAAAGACAAAATTTTAACTTCCTAGAGTAAATTTTTTTCTTTTGTAAAGGGACATTATTTATATAAGGAAAGCTTTGCTTGCAGGCTGTTTACATTTTGGTACGAATCACTGAATTCCCCAAGCCTGCCCTGTGGTTATTCTGTCTGGTGCAGAAGGCCTAGACTTTGTGATAAGCTTTGCCCTACATCCAGTCCTGAGTATTATGCCCATTTGCTCCCATAGACCTACTTCCACTATTCCAGACCTGTCACCTCATCCTTGGAGTATCTTTTCCTCTATAGTGAAAATAATACATGTGTTTGGAAGAAAATTTGGAAAATACAGAAAGCACAAAGTTCTTTTAGCACCCTGCACTTTTTAAACATGTGTTTGTTTTGTGTGTATTCATGTACATGCCCTGGCACATATGGAGGTCAGGGAACAACTTGAGGGAATTGGTTCTTTCATTCCAGCTGTGGATTCCAGGAACCAAACTCAGGTCACCAGGTCTGGAGTCTGGAACCTTTTACCAGCTGAACCATCTTAGTCCCTGCTTTTATCTTTTACAAAGAATTATTTTTGTGTGTATTTTATTCAGACAAGTACATATATGTCTCTATCTTTTTTTTTTCAGTTGCTTTGTATTGTAAGCATTTTGGTGCACTTGTTTTTGTTTTTTTTTTTTTTAAACAGTAACAAAATTCATTACAAGACCTTTTTGTTGGGGGCATTACAGCTACTTTTACATATCTATAAATGTCCATACTGTGTTTGTGCTTGGCAGTCCTCCCTCCATACCAGGAGCTGTCCCCACATCCTCTAGTTCTCTCTGACTTCTGTTCATGCACTCAAGAGTTTTGTTTAATACAGAATGTTGTGCTGTGCTCTCTCCAGTTCTTGGCTCTCTGGCTTTTTTGAGTTCAGGTGTCCATCATGTGACCATGTGACTGTCACAGTGATTGCATCAGCTTTGCACGTGCTCCACCTTCACCTTCCTTGATTCCCTGGAAGGAATATGCTCTTCTTTACCTGTAGAATGAACTTTAGTCTGCCTTGTCTCCATTCCTGTGTCCTTGTCACGTGTTAAAATAACATGCTTTTATACAATTCTATTGTGAGTCTTTCTCTGTCTCCCAGCCAGCTCCCAAATAACCACACCAAGGCTTATTATTATTATGAAAGCTAGGCTGATAACTTAGGCTTGTTTCTAACTAACTCTTGTAACTTAAATTAACCCATGTCTATACCTATCTGTGTACTGCCACGTGCCTCATGAATGTTACCTCTCCTACAGCATGTTTTGCTTGTTTTCCTTCTGGCTGGCAGCTCTGCCTTCTTCTCAGTATCCTCTCTGTCCCGAAAACCCTGCGTAGATATTGGATGTTGAGCTTTTTATTAAACCAATCTGAGTGATAAATCTTCAGTGTACAAAAAGATTATTCCACACAATCATCCGATCTGGACTGTATCCCAGAACACACACTCACGCTATGCACTCACTGCCCTTTCCTGTGGAAGTGTCCAGTCATCTGAGATCCAGGCACTTGCCTTTCCTCATTCCTTCTGAGGGGGGTGACTCTTTCTGTCTGAACCCTTCCCTGTCTTGTTAGCTCCTCTCTTATGGTGTTTATTGCAGTTCACGAAAGCACTTACTAGAGGGTTTTTCCTGCTAAGAACATTAACTCATAAGTACAAGAGAGTGGCTGTTGTCAAGATACTAGCCAAGAATAGTATGTTTTAACCCTAACTGTATTCTGCCTATTTAAAAACATTTTTGTAGCACAGGTATTGTTTTCAAGACAGTTTATTTAAGGCCCTCTGAGTCACTGTCAGCACTGAAAGCCAGAGGACTGACTGGAGGTGAGTATGTCCGCTATAGTGCTCATGTGCGGTGTGGCCCAAAATACCTTCTCTGTGTGTCTTAGTATCTTTCTTTATAAAGTGAAAACAGTTAACCCATCCTGGTCACCTTTTTTTTTTTTTTTTTTTTTCAAAGAATGAAATGCCCCTTTTTTTTTTTTTTAAATGTTTGTTTCTAGGGAAGACTATTTTAAATGTATTCTTTATGAGTAATATTTAAATTAATGAAGTTTGTGTTTGACACATCTGTATGTACCCTTGTCGCTTTGCCTAGGCACAGTGACATTTCCATCTCTGTACCAACTCAGAAGTAGTGTGGGCTTCCTTCCCAGAATGCCTATGAAGGCTGCTCTTACAATTCTGTGCACAAGGGCCAGTAAGATCATTTTGAGAATAACACTATAAGATGGACTCCATTGTAGACGCCTCTTCAAACTCTCTGATTCCTTCAGTGTGCTGTCCTCCTGCATTACTCTACATGTATTTCAGATTCATCACCACCATGTCACCTTGTAATTGTGTCTTCATTCTTGAACATCGCGCTGCTGGCCACCACCTGTTTACTTTATTCATAGCTTACAGCCATGTTGGAAAAACCTCCTGAGATGAGCAGTCAAATATTAGGGATTTCTGACACCCAGCCCTTGTTTAGAGTGTGTTTGAGGTCATTTTTACTTGGATGATCCTAGGAGAAAAAAATCCTCCAAAAACACACAGTTTCCATCAGTTCTTGAATTCTACTTTTGGTTTTTCTCTTGACCATCATGATAATTTTTATACCAGGTTGGATTTCTGGTGACCTCCTACAAATTACTGGTTATTGTAAAACCATGGTGAGCTCCAACAGGACTCTGGTGACTAGTGGAAGCTATAGGCTGCTTTTAGAATTGTCCCATTTAAGAAGAAAATAGTAGTAGAACAGATTCTGTTTGTAGTTCAGGAAGGGATCATAAACCTGGTTACTTCTTTTGTTATTTGATGTTGTTATGAAAAGAAAGTCTAAAAGGGGTGCATCTGTGTCCAGGGTGGGGTCATTGCACTTCCGGGAGGAGGCCTTGGAGGAGGAACAGCCACACCTTGTTTTCTATCCATGGCTCCCCCTGGGAAGCAGTGCACTTTATAAACATTAACTCATTTACCCTCTGGGCACATCTACTTAAAAGGTAAATAAGGCTGAAAGCTTTTTCTTCTCCAAAACAGATGAGGAACACCAGCCAAAGAGGAAAATGGCTTGAGCAGAGGCTGGCTAGGTGGGGTCAAAATGGGGCTGTGGTGTTGTCCTGGGCAAATCTCCTTTCTGCTTCTTGGAGCAGTGGGGGCTGGGCCTTTGTGTGGAGTGTGAAATGCTGCAAAGACGAGCAATTGTTCTTCAATGCTTTGTGCTCCTTTATAAGAAAGAAGAAATCAATACACATTTTCTCATACACACATGGCAGCCCTCCACCTCTCCCGCAGCTTGATCCTGCAGGGGGAGGCATGGCTATGCAAGCCAGCAGGATACACCAGCTTCCAGGAAAAAGCATGAAAACTCCTCATTCTGCACTTAGCAGTCAAGCTCTCTAAAGCCAGCCATAACATTGCTGACTGCGGGACTGTGCCATGCTGTAGGGCCTGAGGGTTCTTTGGGTGTGTAGTGACAGGAGGTGTACCTAGCACAGACTCTGTTCAGAACTCTTTCCTAGTTTATGGAGAAGTTCTTTGAAGGATACTGTTAGGAAATAAAAAGATGGAGGCAGTAATTTTTATCTTTTCAGTTATCATACAGATAATCATAAAGCTCATAATCTTCATACTTGAGAGGCTGAGGCAGGAAGATCACTATAAATTCAAGGCCAGCTTGGACTTTACAGTGATGGCCCTATCTGAAGTTAGAGTCTTCTGTTATTATTATTATTATTATCATCATCATCATCATCATCATCATCTTAAAAGGCAGCATTGATATCTGGAATTCAGTTACAGCTTATTGCCAGTCAGCAGTTTAGGATATGTAGGATATGAATAACAGAATTTTTGCCACTGTAGAATGATGGGTTCAAGTGACAGAATGGCTTTGCAGGGCAAGGGGGAGTACAGCTGATTCTATGCAGCTCTGGAGAGACTGTGAGTCCGTCACACAGAAGAGACATGAGATGGAGAGCAAGTAAGCTGTCCAGATGCAAGAAGAAGGCTGAGAGTGGAGGGTAGAAGAGGAATGAAAAACAGGCAGGGCAAGGAGCTCATGGAGCCTGACCAAGTGGGCCTTGGGCATCATGATGACAGGCCAGCATGCCGGCCCTGCCTAAGGGAAGAGCGATGTGTGCACCTGGCCCAGACTTTCTGCTGACATGAACTCCCTGGCTAGTTTTTACAGTTCCCACTCCTTAGAAGTTGAGGTTCTGTGGAGTGATAACTGAATCCTATGTAGCCCCAGGCCCTTGTGTCCCTTGGGCCACAGCCCTGGTGTAAACGCCAGTGTGCCTAGGTACCAACTTTACCTTCTCTGCCGCTAAGCAAGTGATTCGCACCTAAGCAGTGAACCATCCCCTGGCTTTTAACAGGAGCCATTGGAGAGACTGCTCTTTGAACAGGGAGCTTCATCTTCCTGAAGCCAGCAGTCTTGAAACTGCAAACAAAACAGTGGCCAACTCTATTGCCAGCATCGTGGTGGTCTGACGTTAATATTAAACATCTCTAGTAAGGCAGAGTGCCCTGTGCTCAGCTTCAGAATAAAAATAAATAAAAACAAGAGAAAACCTGGTTTAAAAAAAAAAGCAGTAAGGTGATTTGTCGTCTTTCCTTTGTGAGGCCGTTTGTCTTTTCTCACATCAAATCTGTTATAAAACAGTCAAACTGTGAACGTAGAAATCATCCCAGGAATATAGAATATTAATACACAGGAGCAGCAAGGAGCAGGGCTCCTTTTGTCTAAAGACTTCCCCCCACCTCAGCAAGTTCAATAAGGTAAGTTATTTTTCTCTAAAAGAGTGTGAAAGACTTGAAGGTGCTGGGAGGAATAGTAGGAGTTTGCAGTATTTCCCATTTTTGTTAATGTGTGGTGAATTTATAACTAACACTGAGGAGAAAGCCTTTACCAGTTCCCACTGTTGCCCCTCTTCTTCCTTCAGTCTCCTCATCTTTTCAGGTCCTTTGTTTGGGGCCTGGACCTGCTTCTTTAAACATTTATAAATCTTGAGTCTGTCTGATCTTTAGGAGACAGGCCAGAGCCACATGTCACCAACTGTTATTTAGAGCTGTAGAACTAAAAGCATCTGCAGGGGTTTGAAGGACCTAGTTCTGACCTGACCGAAAGAGTGCATTGGAATAGCCCTCCTCAGGTCTCCTTCAAGCTGTGGAAGATGGTGATGAGAGCAGACAGCCTGGGTAATTTATGGGCTCCAAGCTGCCTGGTCTCCCGGTCCCCTTTGAAATGAGTTGTGTACTGCCACCTTGTGGTGGACTGGCACATCTGCAATTTGCTATCTGAAAAACGGGCAGATTGAGATTACTTTGCATCCAGACTCTGGTGATGAATGATACTGGAGAGATTCTCTGGGTCATTTACTACTTTGCTAATTTTGATCATATCAAATACTTCCCAGGAAGACTTTTTTTTTTAAAGAAAAAAATACAAAGAAGTAGGTCTTCTGTGGGAAGTTGATACCTCTCTTTTTCTACTACTCCTTTTGTTGTATGGTGAGTGTGTGTATGTATGTGTGTGTGTGTATACATGCATGCTTGGGATGGGAGGATGAATGGATGAGTGTATGCGGCTTCATTCCTGGTTTGGGTTGGGTTTGGTGTAAAACATGAGATCAAAAAGGATATGTGTGAGCCACTTTTGGTGGTGGTAGGAGAATAAGGGAGTCTACATTGACCTTAGCTATACACAGGAATCAAGCTTTCTGCCCCGTGATTTCATTGTGTTATTGGCAGCCAACTGTGAGGTGTCAAGGCAGCCAGTCGCTCCTCATACATGTGTGACGGAGACACTGCTCTGTGCTCTAGAGACAGCATTTTATGGAAGATGCCATAGTCTTACTGATCAAGAAGCTACAGTTTACTCAAGCCAAGGTGGGAACCACCTATGACAGCAGGTTGCAGCCCTGTATACCATTATGTACTGTGCTGTAGGCTACTGCTATGCTCACTTTTCCTGTTTGGATATTTAAGACAGTGAGCAGTTGCTCCTTGGTCTTACTTATCTCCTTAAAAAAGAAGAAACAATGCATAGCCATTGCCCTCTGGCACACTCTTTCCAACAGTTAGAATGTAGGCAGCTACATTAAAGAGGGTCCTTTAGTGCTATTGGCACAGGCCAAGTGCTAATTGGAAGGCACCTTCCAGTAGGTATTTAGAATGCCTGAGCCTATTGGTTGAAGAGAGTAGAACTCTGAAGGCAGGGGATGAATGTGTTCAAAATGTAGGAGGCTAGCCAGGATCTAGCTCAGTGTTAGAGTACTTGCCTGAGATGTGAAGGCCCTGGATATGCTCCTAGCACATGCACACACACACACTCAAACACAGACATGCACTGATAGACTCCTCTGTTCCCACAAACCTGTCTCGACTCCACCAGCAATGCTACAGTTAATGCAGTGCTGGGATTGGCACAGAGGGTCTGAGGGCCTTACCTAGAGAGGCAAATTGAAGGCTTCTGGGATTCAGACAACTGCCAGGAAGATTTACAGCAGCAGTGGAAAGAGCTGAGGGTCTGAAGCTGAGCAGCATGCAGTTGGGCACAGCCATCCACCTTGCTTCTGTCCTGGGGGTGAGGGCCAGTGGGTTAGTGATAGAGTGGCAGAGTTTGTTGTGGAGTAGTTGTCTGGGCAGGTATTTGAAAATGGCCATCTAATCTGATGTCTGCTGTTCCTTTGTCTTTTTTGTTATATTTTTCTTTTGGGTTTTTGTTGTTGTTATTTGATTTTTTTGTTGTCTTGTGGGTTTGTTGTTTTTGTTTTAGATTTTAAAAAAATGTGTATGTATCTGTGTGAATCTGCATATTATTGCAGGTGCACGCAGAGGCCAGAAGAACTTATCAGATCCCCTGAATATGAATTGATAGGCAGTTGTGAACCACCCAAAGTGGGTGCTGGGAATCAAAGTTGGATCCTCTGCAAGAGTAATATGCACTCTTAAAAGCTGAGCCTTTTCTCTAGCCTCCTGTTTTGTCTTTGTAATCTTCCATAATAGTTAGTGAAGTTTAGGTTTGTTGATAGAAGTTTCTGTTCCACCCAGTCCCACAGCCGTTCAGTCCCAAAGAAACATGCAGAGGCCTACATTAATTATAAACTGGTTGGCCTCATAGCTCAGGCTTCTTATTAACTAACTCTTTCATCTTAAATTAACCTATAATTCTTGTCTGTGCTAGCCACGTGGCTTGGTATCTTTTATCAGTGAGGCATTTTTATCCTGCTTCCTCTGCATCTGGGTGGCAACTGCAGACTGAGCCTTTTCTCTTCCCAGAATTCTCCTGTTCTGGTTACCTGCCTATACATCTTGCCTGGCTACTGGCCAATCAGCATTTTATTAAGCCAATACAAGTGACAAATCTTTACAGGGTACAAGACCATTCATTGTCCCATAGTACTTCCCCCTGTTTTTTCTTTTCAAAGCAGGAACTCTGAATCTAATCTCCTTTGTTTAGCTTTTTTCCTGACCATATCCATAACAACTTGTAACCAACACTCTAAACAAAGACAGACATCCATAATCTATTTTTTGGGAATGTGGATATAGTTTTCCAGGCTACTTCCTGCTGATTGAGGGCACTAATAATCTTATGGGGACTTAAAGAAAATTTAGGATTATGTTCAAGTCCTGACTAGAATATTCTGTGAGGCTTGATCATCTCAGCCAGCAGCCTTGAGGCTGTTCTGGATGTAGAACTCAGAGGAAACTCCAGCAGAGGTACTCTGAAACATTGGATCATCTGGGCCATCCGCTATCGAAGATTTTTCAGGGAGTCTTCCTTGATCAATCAAACCTGATTTTTCTTAACCCAGAATGAATCCACAGCCTCTCATTTCCTGTGGAAACAAAAGCAAAACCTCTTCTTCAAAGTAACATATCTTTTGACTTAAATTTCAAAGTCAAGGCATTTTCAAAATATATATGTTGGATTAATCCAGCAGCATTTATAATCAAATGTCTTTTAGCAGCTGTTGTTCCTTCCTCAGCATTCAAACAATTCAAAGACAACACAATAACACACGGTGTACAGATTCTCTTTGTATTTTCCATCTTTAGTAGCTTTATTTTAAACTCCATTTCCTCTATTTTTATTTATAATTTTTGGTTTTTTGGGACAGGGTTTCTTCGTGTATCTTTGGCTGTCCTGAAACTCACTCTGTAGACAAGGTTATCCTTGAACTCACAGAGATCTGCCTGCATCTGCCTCCCAAGTGCTGGAATTAAAGGTGTGTGCCACCACACCCAAGTACTCTTTCTCTCTCTTAAAAGGACATTATCCTTCCCCCCCACCAAGCCTATATATTTTTAAACACACTGTAAACCATTTGGAGGTTTGGTTTTTTATTTGTTTTTGTGTGTGTGATTTTTTTTTTATCTGAATCTATCTTTACTGTATATCTCTCTCTTTCTGACCACATGAGTCTTTAATTTGCTAAGTGATATGGCTAGTATTAAAGCCATGGCTTTGACAGCTGGATCCACACATTCCTTAGCTTTCTGAGAGTCTAGCTTCATGGCAGAGGTACTGGTGGGAACCATGTTTATTGTCACAACTTTATGGAGTTTCAAGGTCCCTGTCACCACCAAGAAGCATGCTGTCAGGTATTCAGAAACACATTTAAGTGTTTGGTGGCAGGGTCTTTTAAAAGAGCTGCAAGGTTTTTGCAGCTAAAAATGAGTCAGGAAGCCTCATATGAGACATGCTTGCCTTTAGCAAACAGAGCCCACCTGAGAAAATGCTGCTACCAAGAAGCCCTGCTTAATCTAGAATTACTTCTCAAGCTCTCTCAGGTTTTATGTGGATGTAGTTGTTTACATTGGGTGCCATTTGTTGACAGAGGTTTCTGTCCCGCCCAGTCCTACAGCTGTTCAATCCCAAAGAAACACACAGAGATCTACATTAATTATAAACTGGTTGGATGTAGATGAATGTGATAAAGTAGCCCCACACTAGCTCAGAATTGAGTATAGTAAAGGGTTCTTTATTTAGGGGTAGACTCACAGATCAACAGTCCTTTGCATGAATGGGAACAGGAACCAAATCCAGCAGCAGAGAGAGAGAGAGAGAGAGCAAGAGCGCGTGCATGAGTGACTTTACAAGCTTTCCACTGCATTTATAATATAAGAAACCACACCCAAATGGGCTGGTATCTTTTAAAGTCTATTGGCTGAAGGAGTTCCCACAGCACCTCCCCCTTTTATCTAAGAGAGTCCCAAACCCAATATAAAACTATATATAATAAGAACAAATGTCAAGTATAAAAAATTAGAATTACAACCAGCATAAACAATATCAAGCAAGAAACATGCTAAATGTTTCAATAATTATCCTATCCTAAGGAGTCTAAGTCTTGTATTAGAAATGACTTGACTAAGACATGAGAGGAAAGTAACTACGACTATCTAGTCTTCAACCCCATCGAAGACCTGAGAAAGAAAATAACATTACTTGAATAACAGGAGGTGCAATCAAGCAACTTCTTTTTTTTTTAATTTTTTTATTTATTTTTTTTCCCAAAGTCTAGTTTCTTTGATCAAGCAACTTCTAAAATGTGCAATAAATGACAGAGACAACTGGCTACCCAGAGTCTCACTTGCAGTGTTGAAGTAACCAACTTTGGGTAGGGCCTAAAGTAACTGACAGACCATAAGTATGACAAACATGGATGACTATTGACCTCTAATTCTTAATACCTATATAGGTTAAAGAGTAAGGCCTCAGCCAGGCGGTGGTGGCGCACACCTTTAATCCCAGCACTTGGGAGGCAGAGACAGACGGATCTCTGAGTTAGAGACCAGCCTGGTCTACAGAGCTAGTTCCAGGACAAACTCCAAAGCCACAGAGAAACCCTGTCTCAAAAAACCAAAAAAAAAAAAAAAAAAAAAAGAGTAAGGCCTCATATTAGAATATTAAACAGTCTTTAAACAACTGTGCAGCGGGCTGGAGAGATGGCTCAGTGATTATGAGCATTGACTGCTCTTCCAGAGGACCTGAGTTCAATTCCCAGCAACCACGTGGTGGCTCACAACCATCTGTAATGAGATCTGGCGCCCTCTTCTGGCCTGCAGGCATACATGGAGGCAGAATGTTGTATACTATTATAATAAATAAATAAAATCTTTAAAAGGAAAAATACAACTGTGCAGCAAATGAGGACAATGACTTCAAAATGTAAATAGTGTATAAGTATCTTGATCAGAGGTAGAAATGTATAGTGCAATATAATAAATATATCCTAAAATTGTATCAATATGTAAAATGTCTTAAACAGAGGTAGAAATATGCATGCATACAATATGACAGAATAACTTTGCATAGATGTACAAATAATGTAAGCGGAAGTAGGAGCATATTTAATATAACTAATATAATTTGAATTTGTATCAATCTGTAAGAATCTATACTAATGTAAATTGTCTATAAACAATAGCTCACAAATATTCACTCTATTGCTCACTATTATTATTAGTGTGAGTATAAAATCTACCTATTATCCCATCCAATTCCTCCCCCCCCTTTTTTTGTAAATTGTTGTCAAAAAACAAATATGAAAAGGTGTTAGTGACACTGTTTGGTCAGGGTACTGTAGGCACCAGTGGACTTATCTATATAAGTAGCTTTCACCTTGCCTACTTGGAGCCTTCTTGCAAGGTTTTAATCTTGATCTGGACCTTGTTCAGCATGACACTGGTGGAGTTAGAATTATTGGTCTTCTACCTGTGTGCACTGTCACTGTCCCTGCATCTCAAATGCATGTAGAAGGCCATGTTCAGGCTGCCACCCTGTAGTGCTTAGTGTAGGATTTGTAGTGTGCAGGAGAAGTAGAGAGCAGAAAGCAAAGGTGCTTTCTAAGTATGCCGTGGGTATTTAGGGTTGCCTGGCCCCTGAGAGGCAACAAATGAACATTTTCAGATTAATCAAAGACATGTATATATGTTCGAAGCTATCCTTCTCTTTTTTTTCTCCCTTCTTCTCTTCCAAATTTAGGCAGGTTCTTGGTATATAGCCCAGGCTGGCTTTGAACTTGAGATCCATTTGCTTCAGCCTCCCAAGTGCTGAAACCACAGGCACATGCCACCATGTCAGGCTCAAATTATGCCCTTAATCAGAAGGGCAGGTTACTGTGTTGCAGGGTGCGTTTGGAAGATGTGTGACTCACTGAGAGACCATGATCTAGTTTTAAAGGGTGGACAGGTTTTTCTGGGGAACAATGGGTCAGCTACTTTCTTTGTGGTAACCACAAAAGCAGCAGGGGCTGGGGTTGTCTTGGAGTTTGGGGAGTCCAGGCCAGAGTAGGAGGAGCATGGTTTTCAAGAAAGCAGATAGAGAGTTCAGAGCTGGATGCTGCAAGCTACTGACCTAGCAAATTAAAAGCCTTGCATAGGCCATTTACAGGTTTAATACACTGTTTGCCCAAATAGCATCACGAAAGACAATGATCTGTTTTGCAGTTCTGTGAGAAGTCCACACATAGAGCTGAGGGCTGTGTTGTGCACACACACTCATTTTACTAAGGAATGTGCAAATCCTCACCCACCAGAGTTCTGCTTGCACTTCTCAGCCAAAGCCAGACTCACCACTCTAGCTTCCTTCAGAAGACACAGTAAACCACATCCTTGCTCACACATACACTCTGTCTTTATGGAAAATGCTTGCTACTGCATGATCATTTTTTTCCAGAAGCAGGTTTTATTATAATATGGTAAAAATATTAAATTAGAAAATGCCTCACTAAGGGTTATAAAACCTTACTACACTAGAGATAGGTAATTATCCCCTCTGCAGCCTAAATGACAGTTTAAAAGAAATAAAAATGTTCATACTCATTACTTGCTTTTGTAGGTTGTAATAAAGGGTGAGTTAAATTTTAATTCAAGGAAGAGCCCCTGCCATCGACCCTTCCACCCTGGGTCCAAGTCCCAGTAATTACTCTGTTGCCTGTTCTCCTGTGTAATTCTAATGTTCATATGTGTGCTACAGTGGACATTGCCACTGGCCAACGAGAGCAAGGGTACAAGAGATACAGCAGGGAGGCATTTCAGATCAGAGATTTTTATCTTTATTCCCAGTGTGATGAGGAGCAGGATTCTGTTTTTGAAACAAAAGCTTACCAGGATCACTGTGCAGAACCTGATGGACCTCAGCGTCGGCTCTCCATGTGCACTGCAGAGTTGATGGTGGGTCTGTCTGCAGACAGCCTTGGCTGGGAAGGGCACTGCAGGGAAGGCAGCAGAAGCCCTCTCACTGCCTTGTGGCTGTGAACTGTCTCATTCTTAGTGTGTTTTCCTCAGCTGACAGCAGATCTTGCACCTGCTTGTAGGTGGGACTACTTAAATTTACCAAGAAAACTTTACATAGTGTTGCTTAGGGTGCTCCTGGGGTATAGGCACTTGCTGCCAACCTTACAACTGAATTCAGTAGTCTAAACCCATGTGGTAGGAGAGAACCAACTCCCACAAGTTATCCTCTGACCTCCACATGTGACCAAGCATGTGCACCCACCCACATACATACAAAAATAAATAAAAATGCCACCAAAAACACATTACATGGCAATTTAAAATGTGTGTTGGGATGCAGGGTTTTGTATTCTTTCTGCAAGGCTGAGCCCTGGTTTTGCCAGAGCCACGTATGTGTTCAAAGTCCAGTATAACTGGAGCACTGGGTTTTGGGGGGCTAGGGTGGAAAGGGTGGGGCAGAGTTCAGCACCGCTAGCCAAGGGGGGGCCTGACGCAGTGTTGCTCTGGGACTGCAAGGAGGGGTTCTACTGAGTGTGTAGAACTGGAGTAGAAGGAGTGGCAAGAAAGGGGGGGGTCATCCTGTGTTCTTGGTAAGAGATAAGTTCTATCTGAAGCAGCCAAGGGCAGTGGGTGAGGAAGATGCTGGATTTGCTTGTGGGTGTTTCACTCAACCTGTCTCCCTCTAAATATATTTTACAAACAGAGACCACTCGATTTCCCAGGTTGCTTTGCCACAAGTAGCTGCACATGTTTGTCAGTTTAGTGCACCGAGTGTGAAATGATGTTCTCTTAAAACATAGGTTCAGCATTTCACTCTGCTCCTGACACGTGACCCCTCAGTGTACAGTAACTACTGTCTTTGGCCAGTGCACTATGCTGCCATTGTGGAGCCAAGTGGAATCATTTGCTTAGGGACAATGATAGCTCGCAATATAAGCCGGCAGGGTGAGTCTGGGAGGGAATAAAAGAATAAAATAGCCCTGTGCCTGCTTTTCTCCTCAGCCAGCATCACCTTGAAGTCATGCTGTCCTTTTTGTCATGCAGCTGTCTCCTTCGTGTTTCGGTTGAAATGGCTAGAGAGACTTGTGTGTGTTGGCAGATGGTCAGGCCACAGTGCAAGGACGGAAGGCTGGGCAGGGCTGCTGGGATCTGCAGGGCAGCACGTGGATGCTCATTTGCATTTGGGGTGAGGTCTTCCTCCTCTGCAGGGCTGGACAGATGCCTAGAGCTAGGGAACAACAGGAATGTGTGGGGTTCAGGGCTGGTTGGCACTTTAGGATGAGGCTTCCAGCAAATTCATGTGACTATAAAATGCCTGCAATAAAACTGAAGACCCTCTGTCATTTTCTTTCCTCAGTTTCTCTGCCTGTACAGATATCCCTTCATGACAGAACTGATCTACATCTGACTTCTGCCATTCAGGGTTTTCCGTCTCCCTTCCTCCTTCACTTCCTCCCTCTTTGCCTCCCTCTGCTTTGATGTCCTTTCTGCTGGGGTTCCATCTCTTACTCTATAGCTACAGCAGGATGAGTGCTGAAAAGCTGAGCCAGCATCGTGGCACAGACCTGTATCCTAGCATTGGTGGCAGAGGAGACAGGCTGCAAGTGAGAGCCAGACCAGACCCTATAATAAAACAAGACAAATTAAGACTACTTGCAAAGATGGCTTCTCTTGCATCAGGGTGGCTGCTGGAAGTTCTCAGGCAGCAAGAACACCTTCAGAAACCATTTTCTTAATATGATAGCAGACTGTTGAGGTCTAGATCTGAAGATGTCCGTCTGGTGTGACTTTCCCCTGGGATGTGGACTCCTGACTCATCAAGAGTCCTGTGGCTGTTCTGATTCTAGGCAGTCAATGTTCCTATGGACAGAAACAGGTGTGGCCCTAGTGTTGTATACTGGGTCTCAGGGATTCATATCTCATGGGTCTGGTCTGTTGGAGCTGTGAGCCTCCTCCTGTGGGGCAGACACAGAGGAAATGCCCAGAACCTGGTTCCCCTAGCAAGACTTCTGTGCCTCTGCACCCAAACTACATTCTCTGCCATTTCCCTCACTAATCCATGTGCATTGCATACAAC
This sequence comes from Ondatra zibethicus, assembly GCA_004026605.1. Lineage (NCBI taxonomy): Eukaryota > Metazoa > Chordata > Mammalia > Rodentia > Cricetidae > Ondatra > Ondatra zibethicus. Next base: position 29,869 of record PVIU01002978.1, read on the forward strand.
AGCAATAGAAGTTGTAGTGGTCACTTGCTCTATTTTAAAGAAGGTTTATTCTTACTTCCGTGTGTGTGAGTTTGTGCATGTCTGAAGAGGGCATCAGATTGCCTGGAGCTGGAATTACAGGTGACAGTTAGCTGCCTTACATGGGCACGGAAACAAACTCTGGTCTTTTGAAGAGCAGCAAGTTCTTTTAACCTCCAAGCCACCTCTCCAGCCCCCTATCACCATACTTTTAATGTCCAAATTGAGCTTTAGAGTTGGGCAGTGGTGCATACCTGTAATCCCAGCACTTGAAGGGCAGAGGCAGTAGGATCCAGAATATGAAGCTGGTGTCAAAAGTAGTAAGACCCTACCTATCTCAAAACTATAACAGGCTAGGGGGCTGGCCCAGTTGATAAAGCAGTTGCTGTAAAAAAAGAGGACCTGTATTTGATCTCAGCACTCACATAAAAGGCCAGGAAAGGGTGGTGCACACTTACAACCCCAGTACTGGGGAGGCAGAGACAGGAGGATCCCTAGAGCATATTGCCCAGCCAGCCACAGGCCAGAGAAGCCATCTCAGCACAAAGGTGGACGGCACACATGCACACACACAGGTAGCTAGTTTTATTTTGTTAGTGTATGGTGTATATTATATACTTGTATACATGTTATGTATTCAGGTCCCTACAGAGGTCACAGGGAGGAGCCAGCATCTTCCTCTTGCTGAACCTAGAGTACAGTTTTTCCAGCTAACCTCGCTGGCCCACAAGCCCCAATGACCCTACTGTTTCCCCTCTCACCGCCCCTAACACTGAGGTCACTGAATGCATGGTTACATGTAGTTTTTCACATGGGCACTGGAGGTCTGAACTCAGGCTTATACATACAGCAAGCATTTTACTTAGTGAGCAGCCTCTTCGGCCCAATAATGTTAATTTTTAAAATCCAACTTTAAAAATAAATTAGACAATTAAATTATTTCTTAGACTGAGATTAGAGAGAGGGGTGTTGGGGGAGGGGAAGAACCCTGGTTCTGTTCTGAACCTCTGCACATATGATCATAATGGAATCTTGTTGCCGGGTCATTTTCATTGTTTTTCAAGTACTGCCAAGTCCTAGAAAATGTATGAAAACTAAATTATATCCCCTACATCCCATGTCTGATTGAATCCTCTCGGTGCGTGCCAGTCTCATATATCCTATTAAAATATTCAATCTTGTTTTCTTACTTGAAGAGCCTGTCTGTAAAGGGCAAACTTACAGAAAACTCATTCCCTGGAGACGGTGTCCAGCCACACTGGGCTATTTACATGTTTCACTATGTGATTGGCTGCTTCTGCATTTCTTCCTTCCCTTGTATTTGTGAATAAGCACTCCGAGATGTGGTTCTTAATTATACGGCTGTGGTTTCAACTGAAGAAACGATGAAGGTGTCTCCCAGCTTCTTGGTTTCTTTTTAACCTTGAAAAGTTAAGCAGCATGTTAACCAGTTTGTTTTATTTCTTAGGACCGAGTTGTATCGATCTCTTTTCGGCCAGCTCAGCCCTCCTGACATGGACCATGGGGACTGACCTCACTGTCCTCTCACTCCAGACTCCCGACCCCCACACCAGGACCCACCTGGCTGCTGCAAAGATAGATGACTTCAGGGTGCAGCACTGGGGATTCCTGGGACCGTGCTCTTCTGGGAGCATGTACCTTACATCCAGGACAGTTCAGCCTCTGAGTCTTTTAACATTCACAGATATTGCCATGGCTCAGGGGTTAAGAGCACTTAACTGCTCTTGCAGAGGACCCAAGTTCAGTTGCTAGCACCCACATCCAGTGTCTCAGAACAGCCTCTAACTCCAGTTCCAGGGGATGGAGATTCAGTGCCATCGTGTGGCCTCTGTGATCACCAGCACTCAGGTGTGTACTCACTCCCACACAGACAAAATTAAAACTTAAATAAATCTTTTTAAAGAAATCTGTGGTCATCAGTGTGAGTTATTGAGCTAAAGGAGATAGTTTAGAGTTAAATTGCACAATGACACTTGCTGAAAGGGTTTGTAGTTTTCTACTTAAATCGTCTACTTGTACAGTATAAAACTATTTCCTTCTGGGTGGTGGTAGTGCATGCTTTAATCAGAGACAGGCAGTTCTCTGTGAGTTTGAGGCTAGCCTGGTCTACAAAGCTAGTTCCAGAAGAGCCAGGCTACACAGAAACCCTTACTTTTGGGGGGGGGGGTGACACAGCCTCCATTTCTTGTCCATTCATCCCTGAATAGACGCTCAGGTTGTCAGGTTGTTCCCACATCTGGACTCTTGTGAATGACACTGTGGTAACTGTTGGATCATCTGCCCTTCACTGCTGACTTCCATTCCCTTTGGTACTTACACTGAACTGGGACTGCTGGGGCAGATGGTATTTCTGTTTTGTGTGTACATGTGCATGTTTGTGTGCTCATGCAGTGCTGGGAACCCAGGACTTCACATGCTCTGAGCATGTGTTCTGCTTCCCAGCCCCTTTTCAGGGTTTGGAGGAGCTTCCATGCTATGCCTCATAAAGGCCGCTCTAGCTTTCAGCTTTGAACGCTTTCTAGTGTTGAAAGGCTCACTTTGCTGCTCTGCCAGCATTGTCATGACTTACCTTGGGTACAAGCCATTTTACTGGGCGATGCCTCTGTGTGCTTTAATTTGCACCTCGCTAACAATCAGCTATGTCTAGCATTCTCCAGTGAACCTCTTGGCCATTTGTGTATCTTCTTTTGAGAAGTTTATTCTCAATATGGATGTTTGTTCTAAGTATGGATGGGTGGAGAAAATGTGGTATAAGCGCACAGAGGAATTCTATTCAGCCTTTTAACTGAAAAAGGATTCTTTCTTTGGTGACGGCTTGAAATAAGCCAGGAACAGAGACAAAGTCAGCTGTAAGCAAAGTATAAAGCAGTTAACTCCCAGATGAAGAGGAGGATGGTTGTCGGGTGGCAGCCAGGAGGGGATGGAGGAGTCAGCTTTGAGGGCCAGAGTAATGGGAATAAATTCCACATGTCTCACCACAAAAATGTGATCAGTGTGGCCCTGGATCTGGTAAGGACTCAGTTCAGCCACTTCATGCTGTGTGCATCTAGAATGTCATGCTTAAGACCATGAATATATATGCTTAGGATTTTTTAATGAAAAAATAACAGTTTGGGCCAGAGGGTGTAGCCCATTAGTAGAGCACTTGCCTGGCATGCAGATGCCTCAGTTCCATCTCTAGCACTGAAAGCAAAATGCTAATTATTAAATCCATGAAAGAAATGCCTGTGCTGCTTTGGGAGATGAGCATTGGCTTGGCAAGGCTCTGACTGCTGGGCCTTGAGAATTCCTACTTGACAGTTTACAGCTAGGGTGCCTCCATCCCAGCACTGGCCGCAGGGAGAGGCAGGCAGCTCTGACTTCAAGGCCAGCCTGCTCTACTGAGTAAGCTCTAGGACAGCCAGGGCTTTCAGAGATACAAGGAGAAGAAAGAATTCCTCAAGCCCTTCTCTCCCCATTCCTATGTCACTGGGATAACCCAGCAGGAGGCAGTGGGTCACTTGTTTTTCATCCACAGGTCAAAAGCTGAAAATTAAATCCCCAAGAGGAGGATTTATTGGCCTGCTGTAGTCAATATCTACCAGAGATTATCCTGCATGTGGAGTGTGGTCATTTCAGGCCGACACACACTACTCCTTTGCCCCAATTTTTATTTAGAGCAACTGAGTAAGAGCAGAGATAATGGCTCCAGACCTGGGTGCAGATTCAGTTAATAACCAGCATCTATAGAGTCCGGTTTGGATAGTGTAGCCCAGTGACAAAGTTTCATGTACAGGAATCCTATGTATGTTTCACCTGTGGTTCGGGACTGCGCCGTGGTACCGAAGGGCCAAGCTCCAAGCAAGGAGTGTTGGGGGAATGTGTACCACAGTTAATTCTGTGGATGGGGCAGCTGGAGGCCATGGCTTTCCATCTCTTCCTCATTGTGCCTCTCCATATTGATTCCAAGGAACCTTAGGCTTGACTGTCGAGGAAATGCATAAATTTAGGTTATCTCCAAATCATTCAAAAGGTAAGTCAGCCAAAGTCAGTGGGTCCCACACACAGGCCTTTATCCCAAATGGTCACTTTTTTTTGTTGTTGTTTTGTTTTGTTTTTCAAGACAGGGTTTCTCTGTAGCTTTGGAGCCTGTCCTGGAACTAGCTCTTGTAGACCAGGCTGGTCTCGAACTCACAGAGATCTGCCTGCCTCTGCCTCCCGAGTGCTGGGATTAAAGGCGTGCGCCACCACCGCCCAGCTCCAAATGGTCACTTTTTAAACTAGAGATTATCCCAGTCAGTCCCACCCTAGGGACACAGACACTGCTCGAAGAGCAGTGTGGGGATGAGCATCTGGGAAGCTGATGGAGCCCAGAAGGACACAGGTCACTCCTGATGAGGAAGAAGATCAAAATATCTGGAGCCCAGTAAGTTCAATTAAAATGGGTTATAGACAAGCGAGATGAAGAAGGAAAGAAGAGAATTCTCACTGAAGGGGAGATGTGCATTTTAAAATGCAGAAGACTGCCCTCCTGCCAGCCAGGAATAAATTGGAAACTATTTTATTTGACACGGATCCTGCAATTCAACTGTTACTAGAAAGGCAGATTAGTTGATAGATTTGCATTTTAATAAAACTAATACTTTACATTTGGTAGCTAATGCTGATTTCCAAATGAGTTGGTAAGTTATTGAGAGTTCCCACCCGAGCCCACTGCTGTGGTGACTGGATGGGGTTTGCTGGTCTGATTTTTGCCCAGCCTACTGCCTCACACATCACACTCAGAAGCCATTTTATCCCTCACGGTCCAGAGAGGTGGCTGCAGCATCTGCCAGGGCAGGTTGGCCCTGAGGATGGACAAGGTGGTAAGGCCAGCTTCTGGCTTTATTTTTAGTTTAAAAAAATTAATAAGCTGCACCTGTCATCCCATCACCCAGAAGTAAGCTCCAGCCGCTTAGGACGGCACAGGCCTGAGGCAGAAGAATTGCAAGTTTGAGGCTAGTCTGGTCTACATAGACTTTGATAATGACTATATGTTGCTTTAACTAAGTAATAATTACTCTCATACAAATGAAGTGCTTTCTTGACCTATCCATGGGTGGATGCACTCTTCCCCAACAGCCATACCCTCAATGAGAGTGACATTAGGCCCAAGACTTGGACACCCCACCCCCTTCCCCCGCCGAGATGCCAGCCCAGGGCTGAATTTGCTGGGCACTCAATGCAACACTGAGCTGCTCCTTCGTGTCCAAGACTTGATTTTTCTTTGGGATTTGAAATTTTTCATTTGCACTTTTAAAGAAAATAAAACCCAAATACTTGGGGGTGGGGTGCAGATCATCCGTAGGGTGTGCTCAGCATGAGTGAGACTCAATCCCTAGCAATAAAAAACATCATAAAAACCAAAGCACCTACGTGGCCATATGTACCATCTACACTACTACTCCACAAAACACAGGCACCCCAATGAGAAGCAGCAGGCACATGTTCTCCAGGTCCTGGAAAGGCTGGTATCCCTGTTGGTAGACACACCGAGCTAGACCCGCTCACTAGTGATTCCACTTAGAGCAGGTGTCAGATGTGTAATCAGGTCCTCCTTGGACACGTTTCTGCACTGCCTGTGTATACACTGCAGCGATGGAGTCGTAGGTTTATGTCTTGTTGCCAGGGAATCCTTGCCGTAGTCCTCCCGTGGGGATCAAGTGGCTGCCTGTAAGGTACCTGACTGGCAAGATGGTGGGTAATCAGGAAGATAGCTGTCCTCTGCCTCCGCAGCTCCTGTACCTCCAGATCCTTGTGATTGCTTCTAACTTCCCCTGCACCCACCTGAACTGCTCCAGCACCATCAGCCTGCAAGTCAGGTAGGTTCTCACCTCATGGGGCTCCTCAGCCTGCTCTGCACTTGGTCTTGGTAGGTGTTTCTTTACAAGGTGTCATCCAAGACCCCTTCCTGAACACCATGTGCAAACCAAGTATCAGGAGAAGCCACTGAGCCCGCCTGCTGACTGTATGTTGCCAGCTGAGGAAAGGCTAACTTTCCTCCTAGTAGGAATCTGAACAGGCAAGGGAGCCAGAGATAAAACACCCAAGGTACGGGAAGACAAATGCAGCTATATCGTGTGCTCTTTGAGAGGCAGAGGCAGGAGGACTAGGAGTTCAAGTCCAGCAAAATAAAGAGCTGGGCGTAGTGGTGCACACCAATAATCCCAGCACTAGGGAGGCAGAGGCAGGTGGATCTCTGTGAGTTGGAGGCCAGCCTGGTTTACAGAGTGACTCCCGGGGCAGCCAGGGCTACATAGTGACACCCAGACTCAAACAAAAGTAACAAAACAGAAACTGCATCAAAGTGTAAACTTGCAGAGCAGGAAGCGACAGCACACAGAACAGGAAGACAAGTGTCTGATGGAGGTGAGCACATACTCGGACTCAGCAGCCATGATTCAGCCCCGTTTCAGTTCTCCGACCATCTGGGACCTGGAGACCAAACTGAGGTTGCCAGGCTTGGCAGCTGGTGTCCTTACACACCAAGCCAGCTCACCAGCCGGTGTGAAAGACAGGTGGCACACATCCCTGACAGTACTGGGGAGGCTGAAGCAGGGCAAACATGAGTACCAGGCCGTTCTGGGCTACATTAAGAGACTCTGTCTCAAAAACGAATAATGGAGAGATTGCTCAGCGGTTAAGAGCACTGACTGCTCTCCCAGAGGACTCGGGTTCAATTCCCAGAACCCACATGGAGCCTCACAACTGTCTGTAACTCCAGTTACAGATAATCTGATGCCCTCTTCGGGCCTCTTTGGACACAAGGCATGTATGTGATGCAAAGATATACATGGAGACAAAACACACAAAATTTAAACCACACACACACACAAAAAAAAGAGTACACAGGACCAGAGTTAGTTCCCAGCCCTCACATTAGGCAGCTCACAAAAGCCTGTAACTCCAGGGATCCTAGGCCCTCTTCTTTTCTTGTGGGCACTTATGAATATGTGAAATTCATATTCAAAATCACTTATGAAACACACACATACACAACAAATAAAATCTAAAAAATAAAAATTAAGGGGCTGGAGAGATGGCTCAGAGGTTAAGAGCACTGACTGCTCTTCTGGAGGTCCTGAGTTCAATTCCCAGCAACCCACATCGTGGGTCACAACCATCTGTAATGAGATCTGGCGCCCTCTTCTCGTGTGCAGGCATACATGGAGGCAGAATACTGTATACATAATAAATAAATCTTTTAAAAAAACTAGTAATTGCTTAAAAAAATAAAAATAAATAAAAATTAAAAACAGTAAACAATCAACAGGGCTGGGATTATAGCACAGTGGTAGGGTTGGAGTTTAGCGTGTGCAAGGCCCTGGCTTTGATTCCCAGTTCCCAGGGAAAAGCAGTATATCCTTTTATCCTGTGTGGACTCTTTATATCTACTTGTATTTCTCAAGAGAAGACACATGAAAAAAACAGCAAAAACTGTGGTGGTGCATTTCTGTAATCCCAACACTCAGGAAGCAGAGGCAGGAGGATTGCTGGGTGTTTGCAGCCACCCTGAACTACATAGACTATCTCAATAAATAAATATAAAATTACATAACCAGAGATAGTGACAAAGGCCTAATGCAAGCATAGAGGCAGAGGAAATCAAATTGGAAGGCAACCTGCTCTACAGAGCTAGTTCCAGAACAACCAGCAAGACCCAGTCTTAAAAAATAAAACAAAAGTGGCCGGGTGGTGGTGGTGGTGCATGCTTTTAATCCCAGCTCTTGGGAAGCAGAGGCAGATTTCTGTGAGTTCAGTGCCAGCCTGGTCTACAGAGTGACTTCCAAGATAGTAGTAGGATCTCTAAGTTTGAGGCCAGCCTGGTCTACAGAATTCCAGGACAGCCAGGGCTAAACAGAGAAACCTTGTCGTGTAAAAGAAAAAACCACAACAGTGTTGGGAGGTGCTCTGTGGCTGGAGCTGGGGCCCAGGGCTCCTACAGGGACTGGGGGATGGGACAGAACTTTCAGACATTTCAGCGAGCCTGGCACGCATAGAAAATAACAGACACAGGCTGGAGAGATGGCTCAGCGGTTAAGAGCACTGACTGCTCTTCCAGAGGTCCTGAGTTCAATTCCCAGCAACCCACATGGTGACTTACAACCGCTTATAATGAGATCTGGTGCCCTCTTCTGGCCTACAGGCAGGATACTGTATAAATAAATAAATATATCTGGGCTGGAGAGATGGCTCAGCGGTTAAGAGCATTGCCTGCTCTTCCAAAGGTCCTGAGTTCAATTCCCAGCAACCACATGGTGGCTCACAACCATCTGTAATGAGGTCTCGTGCCCTCTTCTGGCCTTCAGGGATATACACAGACAGAATATTGTATACATAATAAATAAATAAATATTAAATAAATAAATATATCTAAAAAAAAAGAAAGAAAATAAGACACTCTTGTCTCAAGCAGAGTGGGCAGCAGGGGGGTTGTACCCTTCGAATGCAAACCGTGCCACGCATGCACGTCCACATTTACACACAGGAAGGCGTGCACACAGAAATAATAATAACAAAACAATAAAAGCCACAATGAGATATTGTCTGGCTCTGTAGAAGACGCTACTGAGGATGGGGGAAAGGGAATCCTTTGTGAGCGGGAATGGAGAGGAGTTCGGCCATCGTGGAGAAGAACATAGCTGTTTCCCCAAGGTTTATCCGAAGGTGAACTCATCAGTCGGAAAGGCATCTGTCTATGTTACTGTAATGCTGTTCACAATTGCTAAGACAGATGTGATAGTGTGTGCCCATAATCCCTGGTCTTGGGAGGCAGAGGCCACAAGTTTAAAGCCAGGGCTGCATAGCAAGACCACCCCACAGCCCCCCCAAAAAAGAAAAGAAAAAAAAAGACTCAAAGTGTTCCTTAACTGCTGAGCAAAATGGGGTCCATATGCGCAATGGAATAGTACCCAACTATGAAGGACAAGTCCTGTGTCTGTGACACTGGAGTTGGAGGACACCAAGTCAGATCAGAGTGGTGCTGCACGCTCTCACTCCTGCGGAGTCTAAAAACGATGCTGATCTTACAAAAGTTGAGAGCAGAGCAGGGGTTACAGAGGCAGGGGAGTTACAGAGCTGCTGGGCAGGGATGAGGGGAGGGTTCGGGCACCCAGGAAGGAGACAGTGTATTCTGGTGCTCTACAGTGTATTTTAAAGAAGCAAAAAGAGGACTGAGTGTTCTCAGCACAAAGCCAGGCTGGGCATTTGCTGTTCACACACACACCCCTCACCTCCCCACCCCTCCCCCCACCTCCTACATCCCCACCCCCAACCTGTGAGGCACTACAGTAGATACAGGTCGCAACATGGTACCACCTGTGTGCAATTTTCTTTTGTGTTTTTTTTTTTACTTTTTCTTTTTTGTTCTTTTTCTTGCTTAGGGGTTTTCAAGATAGGGTCTCTCTCGCTTCTCTCTCTCTCTCTCTCTCTCTCTCTCTCTCTCTCTCTCTCTGTGTGTGTGTGTGTGTGTGTGTGTGTGTGTGTGTGTAGCCCTGGCTGTCGAAGAACTCGCTCTGTAGACCATGCTGGCCTCAAACTAAGATCCTCCTGCCTTTGCCTCCTGAGTGCTGGGTTTAAAAGTGTGTGCCACTACTGCCTGGCCAAGTGTTTATTTTTTAAAAGACCAATTAATCACAATTGTTGGAAGTATGGAAGGAAGAAAGGAAAAGAAGAAAAGGAGGGAGGGTAAAAGAGGAAGAGGGAAAGGGAGCATGAGAGGACAGGGGAGGGAGGGGAGAGAGAGAGAGTGCAAGCCAGCCAGCCATTTCCTTTTAGATGAAGCAGTTAGTCTGTGTGGACCCAAGACCTGGTTCTCCCCTGGGTCAGACTCTGAGATGAGAGGAGACAAGGAGCAGGAAGGAGCCTGGGGCTGCGGGCTCACGACACTGGGACAGGCACCGGGACACCAGGACAGGGTCCCTCCACTGCCTTTTCTGCTGCTTGCTTATTTTGCGTCTGAAACCTCGTTGACCTCACCCAGCTTCTTGCTGTTCAGGTAGACCGACCCCTGGGCTTGTGCTTTAGTGACAGGCTGGGTCCTGAGTGGCGCTTGTCTCTTTGAACAGAACCTTTTGTTTTGAAGTATAGCGACTACGTTTTCTCTTTTCTTCCTTTCTCCTTCATAACATTAAAAAAAAAAACTGACTGTCATTTGGTAAGTTCATTAACTAATTCTCTTCAGTCCAAGGGATCCATATCAGCCTGCGATTTGCGTGTCGGACAGCTCTATTGACGAAGCCCTCATTACCTGCACGTTTTTGCAGGGAGGCTGGAGTAAGCAGCCTGCTGCCTTATCTGACGTCTGTCTCCATGTCTGGCTATAGATTTCCCGCTGCCCTGTGGGTCTCTGGAAGGGTCATTTTAGAAGCATTTACATTCCCGAGGAGTTCATGGCTTTATTTCCCCTGGTCCGGGGTTCTCAGAGTTCATTTGTTGAGGTCAAGGACGCTGAATTCTCAAGAAAGGAAATTTAACAGAATATGGGGAGGGAAGAAAAGCCAATGTGCCATCACTTACAGGGTAAAAAGAGACTACAAGGCTCCAGGAGCCAACCTGTCACAAGGCCCCTGCCCGCCCTGCTTCCAGCTCCTTAGAGTGGCACAGAGAACACCTTAGTCGCCAAGGTGGTGGTAGCCACTATGGTGGTCCTCCCCTCTCTGTGCCGCAGCCTGCACACGAGTTCTTTGTGATGACCTCCAGCGCAGGGGCTATTCTGAACAGGCCTTTAGGCACACAGGGCTTGGGGACGCTAGCATAGTGCTGTGGTGGAAGACAGAGGGGAGGAAATCCAGCTCAGGGTCCCTACCAGTAAAGAGAAGGTGAACTATAGCATGGGTTTCTGCGATACTCTGGGTGGAGGACAACAGGCTGGAGAGATTGCTCAGTGGTGAAGGGCATGCAGTACCCTTTTAGACAACTGGGGTCCCAGCACCTAGGTCAGGTTGGCTCACAGCTGCCTGCCACTCCAGCTCCAGGAGATCTGAACCCCTCTTCTGGACATCAAAGGCATGCTCTCATAGGTACAGCTTCCTACACTCACTCACTCTCCCTCTCTCAAAAAAAAAAAAAATCTTGGAGCTGGAGATGGCTTAGTGCTTAAGAGCACTGGCTGCTCTTCCAGAGACCCTGGGTTCAGTTCCCAGTGCCCATGTGGTGACTCACAGCCATCTGTAACTCTAGTCCCAGGGGATCAGATGCCCTCTTCTGGCCTCCGTTGTCACCATGCACACGTGATACACAGACATGTATGCAGGCCAAACACCTATACACATAAATAAATAAGCAAAATTTAAAATCAAATAGAGCTTTATAAAGATGGAGACGTGAACAAGACTAGGGTATTTGCCAATGATGGGTCAGTCGACCCGTTTTTAGGGTCTGCAGTGGGCAATGGCTGCCTCAGGATTTAGGATGTTGCTCCTGGCTCCACTCAGCTAACTACTGTGAGGCAGGCTCCAGCTGGGGCCTAGAGAGGTCTGTTTCCACAGGTGGCCCCACACGCCTGAGCATCCACTGGAGTTGCTGCGCTGCTCCTGGAAGCCTGACTCTGAACCTGCTCCCAGGTGTGACTCATTTGACCAAGAATTCAGCTGTGGTGTTCTGAATGCTTCCTCCTGGCCCTTCCTGGGTCTTCCGGCCTGGCTCAGAGAGTCCACTGGAGGGCCTGTGCATTAGCATCAGGTGATAGGAAAGGAGCTCAGAGCAATTAGCACAGTTCTGCAGTTCCTTTCCACAGAGAGCATCCAGGGCAGCTGCCGGCCAAGATAGGGCAGGCGTAGGCCCCCCTCTGTCTGTGGTGATGTCCAGGTATGGGTCCCCCTCTGCCCTGTGGTGATGTCCAGGCATGGGCCCCCCTCTATCTGTGGTGATGTCCAGGCATGGGCCCCCCCTGCCCTGTGGTGATGTCCAGACATGCCCCCCCTGTAGTGATATCTAGGCATGGGTCTCCTCTGTCCCGTGGTGATGCCTGGGGAACCTAAGAAGTGCTTCTGACTCTAGGAGGGGCTTGGGGCATCTAGACCATAGTTACCTGATGGACCTTTCTAGGGTGATGCTGATTCTGGCCCTGTCATCCCAGGTGTAAGCTGCTGAGCACTTGCAGAGGGGCTGCCTGAGTTAGACAGTTCACCCCTGAATAACTAGTCCCCAAACTTTTGTGAGTCAACAAACCACAAATTGAAAGTTGGATAACTGGTCAATAGATGCCGTGTGAGCTCCAGCTGTCCCCGGCCCTACTTCACACACCTGTGCCAGGCTCAGCAGGCAGAGCTTGCAGGCCCTGTGAGATGGTGGGAGTGTGATAGCTCCAGAATTCCCCGCCCTAGGATCTGGGGTGAGTGAAAGTGGAGAAGTGGGTGGTTTGGCATCTAGTGCCTGAGTAGTGGCGGGAGTGTGAGCGCCTCCTGAGAGATTCTGCTGGGGACAGACTCCCCGATGCCACACAATTATTTTCCAGTTTGACTCCTGTGTCCTCTCAAGTCACAGCATGCTGCTCTTGGCTTTAAGGGCCAGATGGAAGCCAAACAGGGAACACTTTTGAGTGTGATAACTCTATTGTTTGAGAAGATACACAGAAATGGGCAGAGGGGCTTCTGAATCCACTTATTGGTGCCCTAGCATGCACATGGCCCTTCTTCATCCCACCCAGGAGCTGCAATGTTCTCCTAGGATCCTGAATCGGAGGCTCTCCTGTGGGGTACAAAGCTTTGCCCCTGGGGACCAGGCCTAGGTGTGTATGCATGTCTCCTGTGGGGTGAGCTGCCCTGCAGCAAGGCCCCTCTAGCCCCTGGAGCCCTGAGGGGACTGTTTTAAGGTCATATCTCAATCCTGGAGGAGGGTGAGAGGGGATGGATATAAGCCCTAGTTCCTGTTATATAATTAGACGGGAGTCCTCCTGGAGGAACAGAAAGAGGCCAAGGACAACCTAAGCAAAGCCTGGAGATTGCTTCCCACAGTGGCCTGGGCAAGTAGGCCAAGGGAGATTTTGTCTCTGGCCAGCAGGTCCTGCCTTGGCTTCTGATGGCCCACAGGTCAGGAGGGCCCTTTCAGAGAGGAGCATGCCCTAGCTTCCTTTGGGGGTTTTCTGTCCCCAGTGGGAGCTCAGGGGGAGCTAGCAGCAACTGTGGCTCTGTCACTGGTGGCCCCTGTGGCCCCTGGCTGCTGTGAGTACCGTAAACCTGTGGGCCTCCCTATTTACAAGATGCCTGCCAGGCCAGCTCTTCTGAGTTCATCATTAAGCGATGGTGAAAGCGTGTGCAGCTAGGGCTGCTCAGTGGGCCCAGCGCGTGCTCTGTGAGCCTCCGTGTTCGTACGCTCCTTCCAGAGCTAGGACTTTTTGTCTCCCCTTCCTCTCCCCCATCCCCAGAAGAGAATTTCAACTTCAAGACAAACAACTTCATTTACAAGTGTGCCTCTAATTAGCTGCAGAATTAGGAAAGCTGAGTTTTCCCCCCACAGATCGGCTAAACCCTCGAGGGAGCCTGGTGGAATAGAGAGAATCGCATTTCCAATTATTTTGTTGAATTGCTAATTTAGTTATTGTGCCTGGTGTAATTGTGATGGGTATTGGGTGTGCAATTCAATTTGTTTTAAATATTTGTGGGAAGGCTGATCAGTAATGGAGCTGACCTATTTTATGGCCCAAATTGAGAAAAAAAAAAAAAGACTAAACTATAACAGCCACAAGATACAGTTTGTTTCCATTTTTATTCGGAGCTCTCTCATCCCTCTTAAGACCATGGATGCAACAAAAGGGTTAAATCAAAAGACGACAGCATTTTGATCTTCTCCCTTTGAAGGTGGAACTGGCCCTGGGTAAGTTTAGTATGCAGATGCTGGAGCATTCTGCAGGGCTGAGTAATCTCCTCCCCATTGCCTCTGTGCCTACAAGTGACCAGGGGAACTGACTTGGGAACAGCGTAAATCTTGGAAGGGATACCTGCAGTGGAGTACCCTGTCATCATTGCAAAGGGGAACTCCTACTGGCTGATGTCCAGCGTGGAGCCTGCACGGAGGGAAAGGGCCTTTGGTTCATGAGCTCCAAGCACAGGGCTTGGTGACCAGGGTCCAGCCCCACACGGGCTGCTCACACAGCTCCATGTGCAGGCTGCTTACCTGGAGCCCCACACTGCTAAGCTGAGCCAAATCATCAGTGGCTGGCCCTAGAAGGGTTTGAGAAAGCAAACAGTAAAAATGGGTCAGAGGGGCAGTTGTATGATTTGATCCTAAAAGGGTTCATTTTTCAGTTCAGTTTGCTTATAAAAGAGCCAGGGGCTGGCACTCTTCTGGGGAGACAGTGACAAAGCTGCGGCTGAGCACCTCCTTTAACAAGCTTTACTAGAGGACCCAGAGACAGCAGCTGAGGGGTGCATCTGGGAGCCATGAGAGATAAAAACAAAAGCCCAGCAGTCAGAGAGGGCAGCTGGGGCAGGTGCACCAGAAGAGCCTGGGTGCTGGTGCATGGTGCCCCGGCACTCTTGTCCCTTCAGGCACACTTTGTAGCTTTTACTGAGGTATTACTTATGTGGCTCAAAAACCACTCTTTTGGGGCATAAGATTTTATCTTTTGTGTGTGTGTGTGTACTGCATGCATGCCTGGTGCGTGCAGAGGCAGAAGAGGGCATCACGTCTCTTGGAACTAGAGTTACACACAGCTGTGTCATTATGTGAACACTGGGAATTGAGCCCTGGTCCTGCGGAAGGGCAGCCAGTGCTCTTAATTGCTGAGCCATCTCTTCAGCCCCCCAATCCACCCACTGTAAATATCTAGTTCAGTGGTTTTCAGTAAGTCTGTAGAGTTGGAATGACAGGAACGGTCCAGTTTTAGGGTGTTTTCATCACCACCACCCACTGCTCCTCCATTCTGATAGACAGTGCATCTCTGGCCCCGGGCCCAGGAATAACTTACTTCCTGGTGGAATAACTTACTTCCTGTAGCTGCAAGCACCATTCCTACATGTTTTCTATAAAAAGCTCAGACAACAAGTAGCTTTTGTCAGGCACAAAGCCCATCTCTCAGGCAGCATGTATTGTAGCTCATCCACCATACGGCTAATGCCACATTTTGTGAGCCTGCTCAGCTCTGGAGAGGGTGCACACGATTGATGATGAATGCAGGGCTTTGTGGACCACACTCTCATTTCTCCTGGGGAAGCAGGGCATTCCTAGCTGTGTAAGTTAGAGGTGACTTCATGGTTCACTTTTTATGGTGACAGAGTTTTTCCACAGCTGCCCGTTTCTCCACAGTCAGCCGATGCTTCCTGGCGGTCTTCTGTCTGTGACCATCTTAGTGAGGACCCTCAGCAAGGCTTCCAAGCATTCATCCCTGTGCCCGGTGTGGGATGAATGTTTGTTAGCCATTTGCTCATTTTTAATGGACTCGTCTTAGTGTGTTGATTCCTTGTACATTTAGATAAATGGTTGGCTTGTCTTCCTTTTCTTAATAACAGGTGCATTTTGAAATACAAAACATTTAATTTTGACAAAACCTGAGCTAGGTGCACTCCTTTGACCCCAGACCTCAGGAGGCAGAGGCAGGTGGATATCTGTGTTTGAAGTCAGCCTCGTCTATGTAGTTCCAGGCTACATAGTGAGACCCTGATTTTTTAAAAAAAACAAAACTGATTTCATTTTTCTGTTATGGTTTTGGTGTCACATATAAGAAGGCTTTGTCTAACCAAAGTCACAAGCGTGCTGACAGCTTCTCTCAAGTCAGAGCTATCACAGTTTTTATTTGTCTGCTTGGTTTTTGAGACAGGCGCTTGCCATCGCCCAGACTGGCCATGAGCCCAGGGTCCTCCTGCCCAAGTCTCCTGAGTCCAGGCTCACCTGCCTAGTTCTTACACGTATGTCTACTATCTAGCCTGCCTTTGGTCTGGTGTGGAAGTCTGAGAATACAGTTTTATGTACAGATAGTCATCACAGACCATCTGCTGACAGAGACTTTAGTCCAAAATCACCTGACCATAAATGTAAGATTCATAGACTCTGTCTGCTTTATACTGTGTCTGGTTTTGAAATCCATCATCTTAAATCCTGTAGATATTTATCAGAATTGTTTTGGCTGTCTGATCTCTTGTTTTTCCATAACATTTTAGGGTAAATTTGTTAATTCTCTTTTGAGATGGGGTCTCTTATAGCCCAGGCTGACCTCAGACTCACAGGACTCCCGGGTTATGCTGGGGATCAAACCCAGGGTTTCATGCGTGCTAAGCAAGCACTTCACCCACAGAGCTACACCCCAGGCTCCACATTTGTTCATTTCTATAAGGAAGCCTGCTGAGTCGGGCATGGGTACACACCTTTTCTTGGTAGACTGAGGCATAGGACTGTTTGAGGCCCTGCATTAAAAAATATCACGAAAACCAAATAAAATCCATTGCTGTTTTCTGGGGACTGTCTTGACTTTGTAGGTCAGTCTGGAAGAATTGCCATCTGAACCCCAAGACTCTGACTCACAAGTGTGAATCCACTTTTCCTTTGCTCCTGTCTAGTTTCTCTCAGTAGTGTTATAATTTCTTGTGTACAAATCACGGTCCTTCTGTAAGATTATTAAATATCTGGTTTTGGTGCTGTTAATGAAACTCATTTCCATTCATTGATTTCTCCTTGTTAGCATACAGAGACATAAGAACCTTATTTGTTTTGTGATTATTTTGTTTGAAATAGGGTCTCACTATGCAGCCCAGGCTGGCCTGGAAATAGGTAGTGCAGGCTGGACCTGCACTCGTGACAGTCCTCTAGCTTCAGCCTGCAAGTGTGAGCCACCATGCCTGGTACAACCCAAGTTTCTAAGGATTTTTCATGATCTCTCAGCCTGTAATTTTCTTTAACCTACAGCACCCTGATGAGTGGATAGAGTAGGTGCTCGGCCTTATTTCATCTAGGGGAGCATTGTCAGGCCCTCATGACTTGCTCTCTCGATCAAAGCCATTCTCAGTTTGTGAGGATTGTGGTGTGGACTGGTGCTGGACGTCCAAGTGCAGTTTCTGACACTACTCTATGACCAGAGGGTTCATTCTGCCCTTTATTGATGTGTGTTACATTGATTTTGGATTTTAAACTAATCTTGCACTCCTGGGACAAATGGCAACTGGCTATGGGGCATTCCTTTAAAAAAATTAACATTACTGAACTGCTTGCTCATGTTTGCTAAGATCTTTGTGCTATTTGGACGGGGTCTCACCATGTGACCCTGACTGGCCTGAGCTGTGCTCAGACTCACAAGGGATCCGCCTGCCTCTGCCTCCTGAGTGCTAGGAGTAAAGAATTGCACCACCATGTCTGGACCTGCCAATGTTTCTGGCATCAGTGTTCATGATGAACGGGTGCTTCCTGTGGCTTTTGTATCAGGACACTGGCCTAATGGAATGAACCAGGCGTGCCCTCTTCTCCATCACGGGAGGCAGAGGCTTTCTCTTTAGTCTGTGCATGTGCTCCTAGGAGGCTCTTATAATCCTGACTCTGTGAACCCTGGTACCCTTTTCTCTCTCACTTTATTTCTATATTTTATATAAAAGGATATTTTGTTTGCATGTCTGCCCATCAGAGCAGGATATTTGACCCTGCGGGATTATAGTTACAGATGGTTGTGAGCTGCCATGTGCATACTGGAAACTGAACCCAGGTCCTCTGGAAGAACAGTCAGGGTTCAGTGTTTTTATTTATTTGTTTACTTATTTATTTATTGAGGCAGGGTTTCTCTGTGTAACAGCCTTGGCTACCCTGGGACTCACTCTATAGACCAGGCTGGCCTCAAACTCAGAGATTTCCCTGCTTCTGCCTCCCAAGTGCTAGGATTAAAGGTGTGCACCACCACCTGATGCAGTCAGTGTTCATAACTGCTGAGCCACCTCTCCAGTCCTTCATTCCTAATTTGGGAAGTTTTTCTGGTGTGGCCTTTTTAAAAAGCTGACTTTTGGCTTTGCAGGTTTTTCTCCATCTTCACCATTTTCTTTCATTCACGTTTACCTTTCTCCTGCATTCCATTTGCTTTGGGATTTCTGCTCTTTTTCCAGGGTTGGATGTTGGTCTTGAGCAGCAGTTAGTTAGACTATCGCTCCAGGTCCAGATCTGCTACTGTTAAATGCCTTTCCCTTCCCTCCTCCTTAAAAAATACCTTTTCTGTGTATGGTAGTTTTTACTGCATGTTTGTCTGTGCACCGTGTGTGCCCAGTGCCCACAGGAGCCAGAAGAGGGCACAGCATCAGATGTGCTGGAACTGGAGTTACAGGCGGTTATGAGCTGCCTTGTGGGCACTGGGAATCAGATCCTGGTGCCGTACAAGAGCAGCACTCTTAATTGCTGAGCCATCTCTCCAGGCTGCCATTTCCTTTTTTTTATTTTTCTCTGGAACAGCATCTCACTTTGCAGCCATGGCTGGCCTCCAACTCTCTCCATCCTTTTCCCTCCACCTCCCACATCTGCTACCATGTCTATTTCTGCACCTCTTGTATCTCTTTTCCACTGTTAACTTTGCCTTTTGTATTTTGGGACTGTGTTGCTAGGAGTGATTACTATAGCTCCACCACAGATGGGTGTGTTTATTATAAATGTCTGCTTGTCTCTAGAGATAATTTGTTTTTGAGATGGGGTCTCTCTACATAGCCCTGGCTGTCCTGGAACTAGACCAGGCTAACACTGAACTACAAAGAGTTGCTGGGATTAAAGTCATGTGTCATTATGCCTGGCCTATCTAATGATATCTTCAATGGATACACTTTCCAGCATTAACAAAGCTATATAACCCTTAAGACTCATTTGCACACCCAGAACATTTTCTGCACGTTTACTTCTAACCTGATTTTGAATCTAGTGTTTCTGGTACATAGCACATGTGTGGATTATTTTTGTCTCCCAGTCTTTATCTTTTGATTATAGTGTTAATTCCCTTGAAATTCAATGTTTGTGGGCAGGAGGCAATCTGGCTAATACTGTCATCCCACTGATTGCTAGAGTCCATTTAGCTGACCTGGCTGGCTAGGAGTGTCCTTTGCCTTCCTTGTGCTCCACGTGTGTCCTTCCAAAGCTGATGGGACTGTTCTTTGCACAGCTGGCTCTTCTGCTAGACCCTGTGATAAGGTCTCAGATTTGATGAAACTTCTGATTTGTCCCTCATTGAATATCTTAGATGTTGAATGGCATGCCATTTTTGTAGCATATATGTGTATGCCTCATATAGTGGTTAAATTATGAAATGTGATACCCTGAAGTATGCATTTAAAAATGCTAAGTATATTTATGCTTCTCTGTAGCAGATTTCCAAACCTTTTCATCCCACCCCAGCTCTGGTTATTCTCTCTCTCTCTCTGTGTGTATGTGTTTGTGTTTGTGCGTGGGCACATGTGTATGTACCTTTATGTCAACAGTAACCTGGGCTGATTCCACTTCCTGCCTACTATGAAGAATGCCTGTGAACTTGGCACTATCTCACTCCTTCAGTTGTTGGGGAGATGTATCTAGAGTGGATCTCTGGATCATATGGAGTGCTGTTTAAAAGTGTTTTTTTTTGAGGGACGGGGGAGCTGAAGAGATGACTCAGTGTCCACTGCTCTTCCAGAGGACCAGTCTGTTCTCAGCACTCAAGCTGGACAGTTCACGTCTGCTTGAGGCGGTATCTCCAGAGGATCCCATGTTCTTTTTTGGCCTCCACAGGCACCTGCACACATATGGTATACATGTGACCAACACATACAAATAAACAATGAAAAAATGTTGGTGGAACTATTTTCCTAGCCGTTTTCATATCTCTGGCACAGCGCAGGAAGTTCTATCTCCATGTTCTTAGCAACACTCACTTTAACATCAGTCATCCTGACTAATGTACTCGAGGTGACATCTTGCTGTGCTGTCATTCTCTATCAGTGATGCTATCAACAATGTTTTCAGTCATTCATGTGTACCCTTCAGTGAGATATGTAAGTACTTCACTTAAAGTGGGCTTTGCTGCTGCAGAGCCGGGCTCTTTATATATTTTAGATATCAACCCCTTATCGTCATAAGATATGTACATATGACTTATGTTGTCATATTTGTGGTTGTCCTAAGGATATCCAGCAGGCTAGAAATAAGTACAATTCTGGCGATGTCTAGAAGTATGGTTCTAATGCAGCTGTCTTTCTTCTTCCTCTTCTGTGTGGTTGTCATGCATGGTATATTAATAAAATATACATTTTTAAAACTTGCATTTACATTTATGGGGGTGGCATGTGCCAGTGTATACATGTGGCAGTCAGAAAACAACTCTCTGGGGTTGGTTCCTTCCGTCCACCATGTGGGTTCTGGGGATTGAACTTGGGTTGTCAGACTTGCTTTTAAGTCTTTACCCTGTGGGCCATCTTGCTGGGCCACTCTTTGAATTTTTAAGACAAGGTCTCATTATGTAGTTGAGGTTGTGTTGAACTTGGGATCTCCCTCGCCAGGCAGGTACAGCTACACTGGGCATAACTGTGTGTCTATTGGTGGCTACAGAAAAGAGAACACATACGATTTCTGTATTATCCATGGTATTTCTCTTTCCTGGAGCCTTATCTCTTTGTAGATTTGAATTGCTACTTGAAATCATCTTTTTACTTGAATGACTGACTGCCTGTAACAACCGTAGGCTGGCCCGCTGCCCTGTATCTATTACCTTTTATGGGAATGTCTTTATTTTACCTTTATTTATTTTAGAGATAGTTTTACTATCCTAATGGCTCCTTTTCTTTTTCTTTTTTTCCCCGTGAGACAGGGTTTCTTGTGTGTAGTCCTGGGTGTCCTGGAACTCAGAGATCCACCTGCCTCTGACTCAGGGTCTCATCTTTAGTCACTTGATTGTGTCTCCTTCTTTTGGTGTTTATGGAGCTTCTTGGTTGTCTGATTGGGCAGTTTCCTTCAACCATCTTCTGCCCCTTCCCTACCTCTGGTTCTACTGGCATGGTCAGGGTTGCCGCATTAGAATTTGAGGCTATTTATTCTTTTGTTCGTGTTTTCCCAGTTTTTACATCAGATGGTTCTACTGCTATCTTCAGTTTACATGGCTGCTTTCCAGAGTCTGTCCACATTCTACAGACATTTTTGTTTGACAGGGTCTCTGTGAAGTCACAGTGATCCTCCTGCCTTTGCCGCCTGGATGTTGGGATTGCAGGCATGCATCCACTCATTAGGATGTCCTTTAAAAATATAATGTTTCTTTATTGAGATTCTCCATTGGCTAATTCATTGTTGCACACTTTCTTAAGTGGTTTCCTTTCATTGTTTCTGTTGGACTGAATGCAGCAGGGCCTTGTGTGTGCTAAGCACATGCTGTCACTGAGCTACATTCCTGATGCTGATCATTTTTTGTTGTTGTTGTTGTTTTGAGACAAGGTTTCTCTGTTGCTTTGGTGGCTGTCCTGGAACTAGCTCTTGTAGACCAGGCTGGCCTCGAACTTACAGAGATCCGCCTTCCTCTGCCTCCCGAGTGCTGGGATTAGAGGCGTGCGCCACCACCGCCTGGCCCCTTATCATATTTGTAATAGATATTTGAGGTCTCTAAGTCCAACATCCATGCACACACAGATTTCTTTGACTTTTTCCCTTGGGGATAAGTTTTTATTTGAATGTATCAGTTCTGGTTGAGAAAAAAAGGGTATCAATTTTAGTAATTAGAGGCTCTCAACTTTCCCTTTGTTAAGGAGGTTCTTGTTTATTATTTCCATTATTTTTGGTTAAGGCTAGCTCTCATATAGCTCAGGCTGGTCCTGACTTGCTATATAACGAAGGCAGCTTTGAACTGCCGACTTTCCTGCTTCTCTCTCCCAAGCTCTTTTTCTTAGCACCTCTGCTTAATCTGTGGATTTGGTTTCCCATACGGCACAAGAGGCAATGTTCCCATCCTCTCCCATTTTACAGAAACTTTGAAACTGAGCTTCATAAGTCACCCTATGCCTAGTGGTTAGTCAATGATTTGGGCAGATATTCCTCCCTTGTTGTCTGTTTGTGTTTATATGAGGGTGCATACGCAGTTTGAAAGTCAGCCCTAGCTTGTATTTTTGGAGGAATCCTCTTGCATTTCTGTCTGTGCTCAGGTATTCTAGGTGAATGTGTGGAGAGCATAGCAAAATCTCCATGGCTGTCTCATTTCCCATTCTGACAACCTGGGTAGGCTGCTGGTCTGTCAGGATCATGATGCCAGGCTAGGTGGGCACTGGTCTTCCCCACATATTCACCAGTAACTACTGCCACTGGGCATGGGATGTTATTTGGACATCAGCTTCATCCAAGACTCCAGATTAGAGACTGATGAAATCATGGGATCTCCTCACTCCTTTCTCTTGCATCCCAGGGAAAGCAAGTGTTACTCCAGAAGGCCTTTGAGCCTTTTGGTGAAGGTAGCCAGGCTCAGGGGCCAGCCTTCTGATGGCTGCATCGTTCCTCATTGTCACTTCTGCTTGGTATTCATGTCTACTTAATGTCTAGATGATCCCTGGACCAAAAGGGATAATTCCCTGACAAAGTCCTATGAATGATGATGGGTCCTTAGTCTTCTAAGGAATGGACAGGTAGGGCTGGTAAAATGGCTCAGTGGGTAAAAGTCCTTGCCACACAGCTTAATAAACTGTGCTTGGTCTCTTGAACCCATGCTGTCCTCTGACCTCCACATGTGCACTATGGCACACTTGTGCCTGGAGAACCTGCTAGTGACACCCAGCAATGGAGTTGTGATGACTGACAGGACTTCTCAGAAAGCTGTTATTACCCACGCTGCAGGTGAGATGGTGGGAGCTTGCCCAAGGACGGGAACGAGAGTTCTGCTCAGGTTCATCTAGTCCAGTTTTGGGGCAGGGTCTTGTTATGGCCCTAGGCTGGCCTGGAACTTGCTGTGATTCTCTTGTTCCTGCCTCCAGAGTGCTGGGATTACAGGTGTGCACCACCATGCCCAACTTTATCTGCACTCTGAGGTGTGGCTATCGAAGGGCCCTGGTAGTACAGGCAGAATGCTATTAGCCTTTAACACATTAACCAAGTGTGAGCTTTTAGTGTGGTTTCAATCTCTCATCTCTAGCAACCTTCCTGCTTACGATAGAATAATGAAGTAATTCAACCCCAGTCATTATGATCTAGCCCATCTACTTTCAGATCCTACCTGGTGGAGCCACTCTGGTTTCATGCCCTCTTGGGTAGAGGTGCCATTATCCTACTTTATCAACAGCTGCAGGACACCCTTCTTTGGGTGACGCTGCTCACTAAAGCAATACATTTATGAAGCTGTCCTACCATTACTTTTTAACTGCCCACCAGGATTTTCAGCCACCACAAGGCATCCAGTTATATCCAGGACAAGAGAAACTCTAGTAGACACAAAGACAACTCATGTCTGAGGTACATGCACTTTTGAAATAAAGAGAATAGCTGTTAGTCTACCATGATTTTCTGTACTATTTGTCCAGGGTGACCCTGCCAACTCATGGACAATACATACACAAGGGAGGTGAGCTTGTATCTAGAGTTCACGGCACCCGGGACAGTGCTCCTTTCCTTCAGCCAGACCTGGTCTAACCGTTTCCACATACTGACCAACACTCAGGTATCAGAGGCGTCTAAGAGCAGAAGCACTGGCTTCATTTCTGACACCTGTTTGCTTTGTCCATCACCCCCCAAAAAACTACTTTGCTTTCATCCAGCACCCCAGTAGTTCTGAATAACTGCAGACACCACATTCCTCCTCTTTCCTGACAAGAGGCTTTGACCCTCATTATCTGTGCTACTCGCATCGTGCCTCAGAGCTCTGTCTCCCAGGGTGGACCAAGGGCCGTATGATGCTATCCCAGAAGCAACTGCCGGTGCTAGCTGAGCACAGGGACAGTTGAAAGCCCATACCCTGGCCCTGGCTCTCAGCTGCTGACCCAGGATTCCCTGCTCACAGGGTGCAGCTGCAAGCAGAGAAGCAGTTCTCACCGGATTCTCTAGCTGTCACCTACTTCTTGTTTTGAGGCAGTCTCATATATAGATCAGGGTGGCCTAGATTTCAGATCTGGGTGGGCCACAATGCCCAGCTCAAGTCTCCCTTCTTGCTCCTCTTTCTAGAACACTGACTTAGGGTAGTTCAAGTTAGTATTATATCTTGATGTATCATTTCATTAAAAACAAAACAAAACAAAAAAACCATCCTCTGCTTTACAAACAAAACACAACCCCCAAAACAGAATCAAGCTTAATAATCAGCCAGAGTCCCTCCCACCTTTCTTTGCTTACAGTTCTTTCAGATGCTGCCTCAATTTCCAGGGGACACAGAACTGGTCTGGAGGAACTGGGTGGGGGAGGGTGTCAAGGGCACACAATCATGTCTTTCCTGATCCTAGTGCTGTACATGCTCAGACTTCAAAACCCAGGAGACCTAAACACTGCCCCCCCAAATCTTCAAGGATGGGGTGGTCCCAGAGCTCATGATGCTGAGGACACTGGAAATCCTGCATGCTGGCAGGGAGCTGGGTTTGGAGTTTCAAGTATTTTCAGGCAGTTTTTCTCTGGAGCCAGTATCCATAAACAGGCTAAGTCCCTTCTTCCTGATGTCTTTCTTGTCCCTGCTCTAAACCGATTCTCTTTTGGGAGCGTGCCTTACCAGAACTCCCTCTCAGATCTCAGCAGTGAGCACTCTGTAGTAGAACACTCTATGGAAACATTATTAAAGAACTCGTATTTAGCTGGAGGGATCTGGAGTACTGGTAGTGTCCTATGACAGGGAGGCCAAGGCCAGCTTTAGACAGATACCCCATTCATTCTTAGCAATTTTAGAAGACAGAACCTAGTTGGTACTGTACAGTCAAAGAGGGGCTCTCCCTTCTCTCAGTCCCCAATGAAAGTGGGACAAGAAAATGGGTGGCTGGGAATGGATTGAAATGACAAACGGTGGCTCTTCTACAAATGTGGAGGTTTATTTCAACAAAATGTGAAAAGAGTGCATTGGACTGAAGCCCCTTGCTCGTTGGCGTGTGTGTCCATCGAATTCTCACTGACACGAGTGAAGGCTGCTTTGTGAACAAAGTGAACAGATAATATGGCAATCTCAGTTCAAGCAAGTCTGGGTCAATATATCATTCATCCTCCTCCCTCAGTAACCTTGCATGTGTAATGGGCTGTGGGACCATCAGATTGCTCATGTGTTGTGGTTCTGACTTCTCCATATGAAAAGCCCGTCCTGGGGATAGGGCAGCAGGGAAAGGGGAGTTAGAAGCACAGCCCATCTCACCACTGAAGAAATGCCAGGACAGGCCTCCAAGAGGGTAAAACTTTCATAACACCAGTAGTAATGTGTCGGACTGGATATGCTGGAGCAATGCAGAAGCTGGAGACAAATCCCATCCTTACCTAGCAGGTAAGCAGAGAACCAGGGGCCAGGGAAGCTTCCTTCTGGAATAAGGATGCTCTCCACCTGCTCCTGCCTGCCTTTTCCTTCCACCAGGGCTCGTGGGGGCAGGACAGCTTACATCCAGTTCCCCAGATGTCCACTTGCAATACTTGTGATGTGGAGCTGATGAGAAGGTCCTCTGGAATATCAGAATGAGATGTTTCTGAAGAGGAGACCGGCTCTTTCTGTAGAATCCAGGATTAAGGCTCAGACTGAAGTATTCATGCCAATGGTTTCTGGGGCATCTTAGTGATTTCTTCCTGGGTCTCCAGTGAGAAACTCATTAGTCATACTGCAGGCACTGGAGGCTACAGCGCTGACCATCTCCACTCTTGTTGTAGGAACACCAAGTCTCCTTTCTTGGATAAATGGGTTGTTAAGCTCTGCGGGTCACCTCTGAGGCAGCCCTGTTGCTGGCCATGGAGAACCCAGAAAGTCTGGAAATACCAGCACCATGACTGAACTGTAAGGAATCTTAAGGGCAGGTGAATTCTTGTTCCCTGGATGCTTTCTCATACCAGGAAGGCCAGTGTCTGGTGCTGAAAGCCCAGCGGTCATCAAGGTGGACCTGCCATACTTTCTGCCAGGAATAGGGATGAGTAACTTTGTAGGCATAGCCCCACAGTGACAATCTTCCCAGTCCTCAGAAGAGACTTCTGTCTCGGACTACTCTGATAAGAAAGATAGTCTCCCTTTAGCTCACCACCTCAGGCTCTGCATTGCTTGCCTCCAGCCACCCACACAGAGGTAATGGCATTGGCCTTTAGGTCCTGGGTATATAAGCAAGGTGGTGGCAGGATGGTCATCTCCCCAGGTGTACTGAGAAGCCACTCAAGGTTGAGAGTGTTTTAATTGCAAAAATGACTTGATCTGCTTTTCAGCCTGCCTCTTAAATCATGGTTCTGCCCTCGTCTCTCATAAATAGGTATCTTGGTGTAGTTAGATTGGGACTGTTCCTCTCCAGTGCCCAGTGTGTGCCAGGCTGCACATGGGGTAGTGATGGATGGACTTGAGTCTCCTCCATCCTCAGCCCCAGCCCTCCCCTGCTGCCTGCGGCTGTGGCTGTGGCTCATTGGGCAGGGGCTGCAGACGCTTGGACCTTGTCCCCACAGCCCTGTGCTGGGGCGGGCAGGACAGGAGGCGGTCCTGCTTTTAGTCTAGTAAGACCTCATGGTACAGGCATGTACCCTTCATTGCCTTCTAGTCCTGTGCATGGAAAGAGGACTGTCAGCAGAGCTGGGCTAACAAATACTGAACCGGGTATTTGTGACTGGGCTTTGTGATCCTACAGCCCAGGATGTCATGCAGAACCTGAAACATTCAAGGGGAAGCAAATGCCACTCTGACTCCAGTACTGGGCGTCCGGTGCCTTCTCATTACAGTGGTTTCAGATGTAAGAGGAAGCCCTAGCTCTCTTCTCCAGAGACAGGGCAGGAATGGGTGAGAAGCTTCTCCTATGTGGAAGGGGAATCCATGGTGGAGAGGATCCTTACAACTTCTGCTCGCTGAGTGGGTGAGATGTGCTGGGTCATATGGACGATGGAATCCATGGCAACTTCTGGATTGGCCTGTACCAAGCTGGAGAGAAGATTGGAGGTGGTGAAGAAAAGATAGAAAGCAGTGTCTAGACTGGGGCATTTAAGAACTGCCTGACAGCAAGCTGACAAGGGCAGCTGTGCGCACTGTGCTCACCACCTCACGAGTCCTCTGTTCAAACGTTCCTAGCAGCTAAGGATTGTATAAAAGGCACTAGAAAACATTTTTGCAATGTTAGAGAATAAGGAGCAATTAAAAAAATAAACCCCAGCCAGGCCTTTATCTATCTATCTATCTATCTATCTATCTATCTATCTATCTATCTATCTATCTATTTATTTTTTGGTTTTTCGAGACAGGGTTTCTCTGTGGCTTTGGAACCTGTCCTGTCACTAGCTCTTGTAGACCAGGCTGGCCTCAAACTCACAAAGTGCTGGGATTAAAGGCGTGCACCGCCACCGCCCAGCCCCAGCCAGGCCTTTAATCCTAGCACTTGGGCAGTAGAGATGGGGAGATATTTTGAGTATTTGAGGCCAGCCTGGTCTACACAGACAAACCCTGTCTTGAAAAATCTAAATAAGCTGGGTGGTGGTGGCGCCTTTAACCCGGATAAGAATTATGGGCTAATATAAGTTATAAGAGTTAATAAGAAGCCTGAGATACTAGGCTAATCAGTTAATAATTAATGTAGACCTCTGTGTGATTTCTTTGGGACTTAACGACTGTGGGAACTGGACAGGACAGAAACCTCACTCAGTCAACAGGGACACACTGACAATGGTGCCTGAATGAAGGGCCCTTTCTAGACAAATATGCACTATTTTGATGCCATATGTCCCAGAAGGAAACTATAAAATAAAGGAAGTAGGTATTTCCTAGTCTACATCAATAATGTAGAAATGCATCAGGGAAGACAGGAACGATTGCTTACAGAGTTTAAGTGAGGGCATAATTGAGGAAGCAGAGTAAAGGCTCTTCAGGCAAGATATCAGTGAATGCTCAGTCTAGAAAAGTACAGATAGGGAGCAAGATAGCTTCTCTGGCCTGCAAGTGTCTTCCCACAGATTGGTTAGTGAGTAGCAAAGCAGAGGGGGTGATGATCAGCGGTGAAATCCAGAAACAGCTTGGCTGGGTGACAGAAATTAACACCAGGGGCATATGAGCTTTGGGTGACTTTCAGTGGGGCTACTCTGTGACGGACAGAATATCACACATGTGATGATATGGCCACAATACAGAACTCAAACCACAGAGAAACATTAGACAACCTAAAAATAAGAGATGTTCTACAAACAGAGGACTGGGGCAAGGCAGTGCTGGGGATACCAATGTGCTCTAGCACTGAGCCCACGCTCATAGGGAAAACTCTCCATAAAAGCATTTAGTCAGTAACTTACCAAAGTTGATGGTTTTACTGTAGCCACATAGGAGAATCTCTGTCCTTAGAGAGTTGTACACAATTTTGATAAGGTAAATATTTAAATGACAGGCGAATTACTAGTGCTAGCTTCTACTTTGCAGCTTTTCCCTAAGCAATATATTTCCAAGTAGTTTTATGGACATCTCCCAAGGAGATGTCAGCCTTCCTGCCTTTCAAAATCATCCACTTGGTTTGAATATCTGTACCTAGAGTGAATGCATGTGTAAAAGTCAGTTGAGAGAGAGCTGTGTCTCAGGGATATATCTGCATCTGTTGGTCAACTATAGCAGTTCCAGACAGGGGAACCACAGGGATCAGAGCAGCA
Source organism: Ondatra zibethicus (assembly GCA_004026605.1). Classification (NCBI taxonomy): domain Eukaryota; kingdom Metazoa; phylum Chordata; class Mammalia; order Rodentia; family Cricetidae; genus Ondatra; species Ondatra zibethicus. Next base: position 58,573 of record PVIU01002978.1, read on the forward strand.
CTATCTCATAGTTTATTATAAAACTTTTTATTGTAAAGAAAAAGTAGCTTCTTTGCCTGCTGGTGGCCTCACCTGCGGATCTGCTTGAGGACATAGTCCCTGCTGATGTATTTGATGTTCTCCTCTATCACTGAGCGGACACCATCTTCCTCTGTCAGTTGCTTCTCTAGCCACTCCACCAGGTCCTTATTATTGTCCCAAACATAAGCCTGCAAACAATCAAGTCTTGGTTAAATGCCAGGGACTAGTACTGGAAACCTGTTGCCCAGTATTTCAAAAACTTTCTTGGCATAAAAACATTGTTCACAATTCTCCTTTACTGTCCAGCTTGGGGGAGGAGGGGGCAGGTTCCCAGCTGGGAGCTGCCTTCCTCTCTCTTCCTTTCTTTGATTTTCAGACACTCACATGGGAGTCTGTCCTATGAGGCTCTGTTATCTACTGTCCCACAACAGTAGGTCTGTGAGGAGCAGGGTATGTAAGAGTGTCATTGGGAGGGAAAGGCTGTCTCTTTTTGGAAGAACGGAGACACTAATCCTAAAGTGCAATTCCAGCCCCAGCAAGATGTGACAGACAAGGCTCTGTTTGTGCCTTAGTTCTCTAGCTGGGAAAGCCTTCTGTGGCTGGACCACTTCTTTAAAGGACACATGGGAGCAAGACTTAGAGGACAACACACAATACAACATGGATACTGATGTGGAAGAATTTCTTGTGGCTACAGTGTTGCCACCAAGCCAGAAACCCATCCCACTTTATTAGCTATGAGAGCACTGCAGAGGGTCAAGAAGTCTGTAGCCCTGAGAGTCTCAACAGCCCACCTCTTGCCTCCTTTCTTTCAAGATCATTTAGCGAAGTATTTCTGAGGCAGCTGACTACATAATAATTCAGGAGTATGTTAGAAGCCTAATAGTCTTCTTCTTGCTCTCTTCTCTCATTTCTTTACAAATCATTTAGGAATCGTTTTGTTAATGGTTTCCGGAAAACCAAGTACCACCATTAGGGCTCATTCATATTTATGTCATTTTGTTTGGGTAATTAAACACAAAGCTCGTCATTTAAAGGTGCGCTATCCTTTTCTGTTATCACTAACGAAGTCAAAGTCAGAATGACAATGAGTTTGGCGCTGTAATTTAATAGGTGGGCACTGTAGGGACTCTGAGGCTTATGTTGTGGCTTCAGAAAATCCAGATAGACACAAGCAATGGCACAAAGCCACAGCTGTAACTTCAGGGCCTGCACAGTGTGGAGTGAACATTCACAAAAGAAGCATCCAGCATCAGGAAACTGGGCTGTCTTCTAACATATTGCATGCTTTTAAAAATACCTTTTATTGCTAGGAGTGGTGGCTCACACTTTTTATCCTAGCAGCTGTAAGGCTGAGGCAGGTGGATAGGGAGTTCAAGGCCAGCCTGGGCTACACTAAGTTATGGATTAGCAAAGGGTACAGAGTGAGACCCTGTCTCACAAAAGCAACCAACCAAACTACGGTTTCCTTTCAGACTCACTTCCTCCCCTGACTTAGTCGGTGGGCTGGCTGTGCCCGACTGTTTACTATGCTGGATCACAGGTTCCAGGGATTAATGTCAGTAGTGAGCCTTTTCCAGAAGTCTTGTCTATCTTCCTTCCTGGCTCCAGATTTGCCCACCTTGGGCATCTCTGACAGAGATCAGCTCTCCCTCACAGAACAAGCTGGGAACTATCCACCTCCATGTTTCACTTGGGAGTACCTCCTCTCTGAGGGTCTGCATTAGGGAAATGCTTTTGCTCCACAGGAAAGCTGTAGCAAGCCCTGCTGACAATGAAGTGCCTTGCTCATGTGGTCTACTTTATAGCTGGACCCCAGATGAATGAACACACCTGGACTCCAGCCACTGGCACCTTTATAAACTTGGCTGTTTCCACTGTTGGTGATTAAGAGTTCCCTGTGGCTAGAGGACTTCACAGCTTCCCCAACTTAGGAGGATTTGGTGGAGAGAGGTGCAAAAAATAAAACAATGGCAACTTCTTGAGCTTCAGAAGGAAACCAAACAAAACCCAACTAGATTCACTCAGGAGTCCCAAAGCCTTTAGTTTAGGAGAATATTTAATACTCTTATTAATCATTTTTAATCCGTTTGCTTTTAATTAAGAAACAGCATGATGCTTTGCTATCAACATATGCCAGGGAGCAGATTAATTGTGGCTTAAGATAACTCTCCTTGATTGGTGTAATGTATTAGCTAACGAGATGCTGGCTTCTAACGATGCTCACACACTACACTGGAGAGAAAGGCAGCTACCCTCTAGAGTAATACTCCTGCCTTCCCCTCCTGCAGGCACAAACTACAGTAGGTGTTTAAACATTTAAAACAGTTCCCAGGCAGAATAACAAGACAGCAACACATTCCAAGTTTTTAGATGCTTAAAAATATGGACCCTGCATATAAAACATGCTGTTTATTCCGAACACAACTGGATGACACCACCAAGCCTGAAGCCCACAGTACATGAAGACAGAGGACTCTTGAGTTCTAACCAATTAAATTTTAGCAAAAAGAAACAAACTTTTGTACACACAGTGCTATGTTTTCCCTCAGTCTGTCTGGGAGGGCTACTCTCTCGCACTCAGGAAAAGCAAGCTGCCCTCTGGGACAGCCATAAGACCCACTAATCCAGTCATGAGGAAGGGCAGTTCCAAGGGGGAAAGCCATTATCACTTTCTTCCTCAGAATTATAAAAAAAAAATGTAGCTATTTACCTTCCTAGGATTCCAAAGGAGATCTTAAACAAGTGTGAAAGGCTGGGCTGCTAGCCCCACGACAGCCTTGGGCCCATATCACCTGCCTGACATCCCAGCCAGAGCATCTTAATATCAACAAAATATCAACAATTAAACATCACAACACTGGCTTGCCTTACACGTTCACCAGACAACTCTCTCTTTCTGCACCAATGGATAAGTATCTCAGGCACCACTCAGCCTCACTAATTATATGTAATAATTAGTCTAGCTTACAAAATCTAAATGACCTGTTTGAAAAGGTTCATTTCTAATGCACTGGACAGCTGTTAAGTTCTCCCTAAGCAATGGTTGTTCAGGGCCAGGGAGTGAATAGGGCACAACCTGGTGGCTGTGAGCCTCGACTATCATGCCTACAAATGACTTCACCATGTGAGTTACTTAGAGATGCTTCCAGCTGGAGAGATACCTGGTATAGACATATATATTCTAGAAAAGAAGTTGCTTTTAATGTATCTATGTTTCTAAGGTTATCACCTTCTGAAGCCCAAGATGCAATGTGATTTCTTTCAGAGTCTTTGCGGAGCAACACCAAAAGACCATGTGAACAGTGGCTTGCTAGATTTTATGGTTGGGCCAGGCAATTCTTGCCTATTTTCCCCTTACCTCATCCCTCGCTGATACACCAGGCCATCTGTGGGTGCATGAGACAGTAGAGACCTTATCAACAGTGCTCTCTCTGATCCTCATTCCATTGGAACTCCAGAATAAAAGGAAGTGGGTAACTGGACAATTAGAATGAATTAGGGCATTAAGCCCTGGGGACACTAGTGTGAGTCTGGTAGCCCTTCCAGAATGAGTCAGTTCACATAGTCTCATGCTTTGACTTTGCTTATGTGCTCTCTTTTTCTCTCTTCCCCTCTCCTCATTCTCCCCCCCCCCCCAGGCTCTCACCATATATTCCTGGCTAACCCGAACTCATAGAAGATCACATCCTTGAGTTCTGGGATTAAAGGTATGCTCTACCATGTCTGGCTGCTATTTAATGTATAACATGCTTTACCTTTGACATTTAAACCCACTGAATCCTGTGACACCATAAACATTATCCCCAATTTATACACGAGGGAATGGAGGCTCAAATTATGTGTCCAATCAAATAGAAGCTAGGAACTTATTTTTAAGTGAGTTTGTGAGATCCCAAAAATTTACATTTGTTCCCCAATGTTCCATGCAAAGTCTTTGTTTTTCTGTGTAGCCCTGGTTGTCCTGAAACTCACTCTATAGACCAGGCTGGTCTCAAGTGTTGGGATTACATGCATGCACAACCACTGCCTGGCTCCATGCAATGTTTTAATTTTGGTTTCTCCTGTCAGAGTCTACAGGCAGAGAACCAATTAGCCTATTGGGAAAACTGCATACTTCAAATTGTGGAGCTAGAAATCAAGACATAAATCATCCCCATGAAGCAAGCTAGTGCCATGTTTGCACAACCAAATTCAACCCACAGCTCTTGGAACCTTTTCCTTAGGCAGTTGTAGCGATGCTGTTGCTTTTACCCACAGTGAAACCATGAACTATAAACCCAACTACTTCCTACAACAGGGCTGCCCAGTGGATCCAGGTGCAATCCTAGAGCTCATGGGATGGAGGTCTGTAAGGGGAACAAAAGATTCATATTGCTCAATTTTCCATTCTAAAATATTTTGCCAGGATCAAGAAAACAAAATCTCTGGGGGAAAAACAATACAAAGCATGGCTAATAAATGCCTGTCACTACATGACTTCTTTACCAATAACAGCAGCAAAGGTCTTGGTACTCAAGAGGACTCTACTAGTCTTTGCATTTGAGGGAAACAGACATGAAATCTGTCATTATTTGAAGACCCTGCCACCATACAGAGTGCTCTCAGCCACTTCTTAACATCAGGCAGCGTATATAGTAGCCCTTCAGAGGCAACTCTACACCTTGAACACTGCAGCACTTTCTTCTCTCAAGGGCTGCAGATTTTATCACCTATCCCACACTCAGGGCCTGCTGAGCCTGTAGAATGTGGCAGGAGGTTTCAAAGCCATATGTCCTGACTTCACAGGATCATTTGTCCTTCCTTTCTCTTTTCCCTGTCCCCTAGGATGAGAACTCACGGGAAAGGCAATCTTCTGCAAACACAAGCAAGGGAAATAGTATCAACTGGTATTCAGTGTGCAGACAACCTCTTCCTGAGCTGTGAGCCTGCAGTGTCTTCTGCACTCAATCCAGCAAGGAGCCTGTGCACACACAGCTCCCCACTGATGAGAGATAGCAATGGCCTGTTTCTTTAGACACACTGCCCCCTGGGAGGATGCCACTAAGGAGTAAGTGAGGGGACCTATCTATTCACTTCATGCTTGGAGGGAAGCTATTCCTTTTCCTCATCCTTGTGCCCACCGAGGCTGTGCACGTCCATTAGTGACTAATGTGGTAGGGAGGCGTACGGGCCACACACACACACACACTCCATTTACCTAGCCGACCACTCTTAACTGGAGAACAACCTCTTATTTTACACTTGCATGACTTTCAATGCCAACTTCCACTAGAAGCTGCCAGTAGCCACTGACAAAATTGTCTCACTCAATTATGATGCCACAGACTGACCTTAACCTCAACCAAATGTCAGAGAACGTCCCACTCCCCTGCTGCACATCTGAAATATTTATTCAAGAAGCTTTCCAATCATAAAGAAACAGGCAGACTTAACACAAAGGTGACTCTTAGAACACTCCACATGACTGGCTTTAAAACTGACAGCGAGTCTTACAGTTCCTTGATAAAAAAAGTTATTAGCAAAGGTAGCATTTGAGGAGACTGGAGTGACCCTCTGTAAGACAAGGCACTTCATGCCACCACCAACTAGTCACTCTCCATCAATATCCGACAGTCGCCAAAGATTTTGATCACATAGGTAATATATTACAAAATATATCTGTTTAGTGTAGCCTGATAAAATAAGGACCAGCAAGATGGCTTAGGGGTGAAAAGCACTTGCTGCCCAGCCTGAAGTCCTGAGTTTGATCCCATGAACCCACATGGTAGAAGAAAAGAACCAATTCCTTCAAGTCATCTTATGGCTTCTCCATGTAAACTGTGGCATGTCCAGACTCACACACAAAATAAATGTTTTTAAAAATGTATATAGTAACACTAAAAAAGGTTAATCTTTTCCTTGGGACTCTAATTCAGGGGTGCACACATCATACAAGCAAGAGCTTTTTCCCTTAGCCACCCACATTTGCCCCTAATTTTACTTAGTAAAAATATAGACATAAATATTTAGCTTTTCCTTCCCTATTTCCTGTGGATTGTTTTGTGAAATCCAGGAACGAATGTTGACTTCAGGCTTGTCCTGTCTGTAATTCTAATGCAAGAACACTGGGAACACTGTTATGAGGTCACCCTAAGATGATGCCAGATGCATTCCCACTGGCAGGCCAGGCATGTTCTTCCAGCTCAGATGTGAAACCAAAACTATAGTCTTAGCATCGTTTGTGTGTATGTGTGAGATCATCACACCTATTAGGCTTCCTGAGGGGTGTAATTCGGCTGCTTACAACCGTCTTCCAGCCAGTGCAGACACCTCTGCAGCTTAGGCAGTTGGGTTTCTACCTGGTCAACCACTCTCTGAGTCATCCTGCCAGATACATGCTGCCTTTGCTAGCAGACCTTGAACATACAATTGCTTCAGCCTGGAGCATTCTTTCTACCCCTGCTCCACCTACCCAACTTTTTCTTCTGGTTTATTAAGTCTCTATTGAGACATCCCTTTCGCCAGAAATCTTGCTCTTCCTGCTTCAAAATTGGGTATCTACTCTGCAATATGACTATGCTCTTTGTTGGGTTTAATACCAGCCTTGCTGCTGGGTAGGACAACACAAGCTCTCTGTGGGCAGGCATACTGTCTCTCACTGTTAAGCCCCCAGGGTCTAGTTCAGTGTCTGGCATGTTTTAAGTGTTCAAAACGGTTTGCTGAATGACTATATGGACTGCAGATAGGCTACTCTAGCTTTTCTAACATGATATCATAGCATATTATTTATTTGGCTGTAATTTGGAATAGTGGAGGATCTGGGTTTTAGGTTCCCTGTACTCCCTACCCCTAAAGGCCTGAAGATTCTTAGTTGACAACCTTTGTAACTCTCATGGTTGGCTGTACAGCATCAAGGTTTGTTGGTGCTTCACCTACCTTTACTGTGCCTTCCACTTCTACAAACCAGCGTCTCAACATTGCCTGGATCTGGCCGTCAGTCAGTTCAGGGTTGGCATTGTGGATTTTCTTCTTGACCAAGTCCTCCAGCAGGAGACGCCTCAGCCGCCAGTAGAAGAAGGTACGGGATGTTTTCCAATCTAAGATGTCCTAGACTCCCAGAAGAGCACAGAGGAATTAGTGCAGACATTCTGGCACTAGCACTCAATCTGAAGGAACCCCACAGCCATAAAAAACCATTCTCCAGAAAAGCCCTTTAGAGACCCCAAAGCTGGCCTAAACTCCCTACACCCCCAGTACATCCCTACAAACCAAAGAACACTGTGCACAGCCAGTATTCTGGCAAATGCTATCCTACACATGACTGTAGTTCTGAGGAAGAGGCTAAGTTCCCAGAGAACTAGAAAGGGAAAAATATGTTCTGAGCAGACAGCTCAACTTTCATGCAGATCAATGGTGAATTAGCTGTCACCCTAACATTGTAATAATCCAATCTGAGGATCACCTGTATTGCTGCTCACCAATGAAGAGCTTGCCTGAGGATTCCATGGAAACCTAAATCATTTTGTTTTAGATGGCAGTGGATACAGAAAAGGGGAAATAGCTCTTTAAAAATCTGAAATGGTTTGATCTGCATAAGCTAAGTTGATATGGCCCTAGCAGCTCCCTACTTGTGGGCCTATGTCACTTGCAGGGCTCTGATAAGTCAGAAATGGCAACTGTGGTACTTACATTAATAACACCCTTTTCCTGCATCCGGCCTGGTGTGTCGTGCAAGTCAGCAAACTGCACAGCTACCTGATGGTAAATGGGAATTAGGAACTCCTCCCGTTCCTTCAACTTGTTCTCCAGTTCCTTCCGCTCAGTGGGGCTTAGCTCTGGGGTGCCTGCAATTACATAAACCTGCCTGTCACATTGCAGGGATCAGAAATCTTGGCACAGATGCAGTCATAGTCCTTCCCTCTATGTCCTGGCTTTCCACTGCATCACTCTTTGCTACATAACAGACTCTATGATATAGTACTCCTGCCCTTGCTTTGTCACAGAGAGCCCACGTGTCTTCTTTTCCCTACAGGTCACGAGTATGAAAGTAGCGGTAGCAATCCTGCTCTCCAGGTCTCTCTTAAACAGGAAAAGTGACCACCTGAAGGTCTGTACCTCTCTCATCAGTTCACTGTCCAACAGCAAGGCTCCTCTATCCCCCACAAGTCAAGATACCATGCTCACCATTAGAGTAGTTGGACTAGTCCAGATATAGGATTTTGTAGGTGAGCTTCCCCTGGGACTAGAGTATAGACCAGCAGCTTTGGTTTTAGCAAGTCCTCAATGGGTGCCTGTGAAACTGCTAAGCACTAAGATCACCCCTAAGTTGCAAGTTGCTGTATTCCTTAGCTTCTAATGTCAGATTTGAATATTCTTAACCTCAAAGTAGTACAATTCAACCAAGTAGAGCCAGATTCATGTAACTCACATCAGTCCTGACCCAATCCCTGACCAGGTGACAAAACTTCTAGGTCTTAGGCTAAAAGAGAGGAAACTGGGAAAGAGAAGAGCAGATCCTGTGTGGATTGTGGATTGCTAAGCATGGAACACACAGTACCATCACCTCATCAGAGATGATGCTCTTATTACAAGGAAGACCATCTCCATCTACTGGGTTTTAGTTGAGGTCTTGCTATGCTGTGCTCCCCTTCCTAATTACTTTCAGAGTGGGATCTGCAATCAATACTGAAAATTTATCTACCTGCCCAGCAGAGCTGAGTACATCTAACTGAAGGAACAATAGGTAACAGCCCTGGTGCTGGAGTTATCTGATATGTTTTGTCACTAACGCTGACAAATACACAAGCACAGGTGATGTGTTGCAGCAGAGAAAGGCCTGTTTCAAGCATATGCCTGTGTGGGAACATGTCTTGTTTTTTATGCCACTACGAATCATATGCTATGAATAGCTTTGGGCTGCTGAGTGAGCCAGAAGTATCACACATAAGCAAATGCTAACTAAGCAAGGATGGAACTCTAGCACTTAGTTTTATTTTACATGACTTTTTGGATGCCCAGCTCCACCTCTCCATTTTAAAACTGTGAGAAGCAGTCACTGACCTGCTGTCTCAGACCCCATTTAGTCTTACCAACTCCTGTGGCTGTATTCTTCTTAGCATCTTACAAGTAAACATACAGATACCAAGAACTTGTGTGAGTCATCAAGGCCACAGATCAAGAAAGTGACAGCCAGGACTCAGGGCAGCACTGCCCTGAAGCTTTTGGACAGTGTCACGCTGCGTTTCTTACTTGCAGAAGACTACTACTTCTGTAGTAGTAGACCCTTCCATTTCAGAAGGCTAAGTCATATGGAAGTCACCTTAGTCCTATTGTGTAGCGAAGACCTAGACAAAGTCTGCCATGTTCTCAGCAGCACCAAGATTTAGTTGAAGATGTAAAAATGCTGGGCCCTCAGGAATGGCAGGACTTTCATGAAGAAAGTTCAGCAGGGAACTCCAAACCCTTCAAGATTCTTCTTCTAGGTAAGCTTCTGACATTGTACTTGAACACATGTATGCATCTACATGGGCCATATATAACACACCACTTATTGTGTGTCAGGCCTGCACATGAGGCTTTCAGGATCATATACCTCATAAGTCAACACATACATGATTCAGACCTAGGCTGGACAGCTGTTAACCCTGCTGCTAAGCTGAATCCTTCAGTGCTGCCAAGTATTTTCCAGGTCGCTTCACATACTTTATCTCTGATCCTTATAGACAAAGTATCCATTTTACAAACCAGAGAAAAAGAGGCTCTGAAATGTAAAGTAGCACCTAGCTGTTAAGTAACACAGTCAGAATGCACACCTGGGACTGGCCACCCCAACACCTGTGTCTGTCCTCCTTAATGGTACCAAAAGTGGCCAAGCATATCTCCTGACAGTAGCTGGCCTGTTGGTTCCTTGTGTTTGCAGAATTAAGAGCAGCCTCAACACTTGGATGCAGGAGGAGGAACTATAGGCTGAGTAGAGCCTTCAGGAAGAGTGGGGGAGGTCGGGCCAATTATGCTAGTCTAGAGTTTCAAAGGAATAATGAAATAAATATGATGGTGCTCTTGTTTTTTCAGGAGTTAGAAAATGAGGCAGCGTTTCCCAAAGGCCACCTCAGAAAAGAAAAAGGGCAAGGAGAGGTGTTGAGAAGACTTGTAAGAAGGCCCAGAGTCTGTGTGTTTTGTTTTGAGGAAAAGTGTCTCTAAATCTTTTATGTCCTAGGAGCATAAGGCTGCTCTCAAGTGGGTGCTACCCTTGTGCTGTACATGGAGGGCCTGCTGTAGCACAGCAGCCAGCCCCGGTAATGATTTAGGGGAGATTAACAAATATGTCAATGTCTATTTTCTGCTTAATTTAAAAGCGACGTCTATAAAGATTTTTGACTTCTGAACCCTGTTCTCCTGAAAGAAAGAAGGTAAGAATGAGGAGGGGATAAAGAGTGATTATCCTATCATTGATCGTTTGTCAGGAGCATTTCTTATTCACTGGACTATTGTAAAAAGCTAAGCTCACGATCAATCCTGTAAGCTCCCTGTACAATTAAATATCTTGAAATGGTTTTCTTTCTTTTCTAGCCAGATTGCAGGGCCTCGGGGTTTTTAGGAAAGCAAGTGTGAGTGTGTGTGAGAGAGTGTGTATGTGTGTGTGTTTAAGAATATGCTCTACAGCCATTCTTTTCTGGAGTCCTGCCTTAGGCAAAGGCTGAAACAGGAGAAAGGTATGCTGTTCCTGTCCCTTCATAAAATCAAAGTTCCCATGAAATCCTAAAACATCAAACCTTATGATTATAGAACCAACATACAAGAGTTAAACACAGATGAGGCATCACTAGCCTAATCAAGTGTGAAGAGCTAATATCACTGAGAAGCTGTGATGCTTCCATTTGCTCTAACACATCAGACCTGAAAGGTCATGACCTCAAAGATGAGGCGCCTAAGAGACAAGTAACTTGCTCAATGCTACAGAGCCAGGAAACCAGAGCTGGGGATTGTGGCCTACAGAGTCTACCCATAGTCCTGGATCTTTATTTATTCTTTTAGATTCATTTGTTTTATCTGTATTAGTGCTTCATTTTTATGTGTGTGCACCACATGTGGAACTGGCACCTACACAGGTCAGATCAGCGCCTATATGGGATCCTCTAGAACTGGAGTTACAAATGCTGTGAGCATGTGTGTGCGGGGTCTGGACCTCTGGAAGAGTAACAAGTGATCTAACTGCTGTACTATTTCTTCAGCTATAATTCTGGGACTTTAAAACAGCTTAAACTGATATACATGTATCCCAGGCCAGCAGCCAGTCAGCCATACCTGAAGCCAGGACAAGCAGTACCACCAGAGGAGCAACTGGCTTCTGCAGTAGTTGTTTAACACAGAAGGTGGCAGGTGAGGGTGAGCCCTACCCTAGGTCCTAGCAGACACAGGGAGGAGTTTCTGGGGGGCTGAGACTTTTAAAGCCAAGAATAATAACCCTCAGAAAGCACACCCCTGGTCTAAGTGCAGCTTCTCGTTTATAACCCTAATTTGGGAAATGGGGATAAAGTTTTATTTAAAATAAAAGTAATATTAAAGCTTAAATTTTTTAAAATTTAATTTATTTATATTTTATGTATGAGGGTTCTGCATGTATACCTGCATGGCAGAACAGGGCATCAGATTCTATTATAGATAGTGGTGAAATAACACAGGGTTGCTGGGAAATGAACTTAGGACCTCCGGAAGAGCAGTCAGTGCTCTTAACTGCTGCGCCATCTCTCCAGCCCAATATTAAAGTTTTTAAAAACAAAACATTCTTAACTTTTCTTATTAGGGGGCAATAAAAATTTAAACCTAACTTTTAATTTTTATTTTAAACCTAAGCTTAATTTTAACTTTTATAGACTCTTCTTCATCCTCTTAAAAAGAAGTTTGCTTTGATTGGTTAAATACGAGATATACAAGAGATAAGAGCTGGATTACCCTCCCTGCAGGGCTCCTGAACAGATATTAGACCTTGATACTGAAAAGCCACAATAACTGAACTCTTCTTCAGGTTCAAAGGCATCAACACAAGTAGTAGTTAAAAGAACTATGCACTCATGTGTTCTTTGTTGGGAAAAAAAATTCCTCTATGAAGATAGTAAAAAAATCATCTAAAGTATCTCCATATTTCCATATCCATAACAGGAGTGCTTTAAAAAGCCAAAACCCAAAAACCATTCTTGAGAAACTGTAAGTCAGACCTTGTTTTAAGTGCCCCAAGGGAGCTATTTAGAATGAACTTTACAGTGAGTCCTTTGGTAAAGCAAATCATCCTTCTGTAATGGGAATAATTTTTCTCAATGCATCTAGGTTTCCCCTGACCCGCAGTCCCATTTTCATGTCTGCTTTTTTTTTTTCAAAAGGGGCCACACCTACCTAAATACAACTGCTTATCATTGCATTTTGATTCTAAGTGCAATCTTCTCAGGGGATGTCTGATCCTGAAGTTCCTTACAATAGTGTGAGTAATCTCTTGTTCATATTAAAATAATCATTCTATTAACCCAGACTTCTAAATAAGAATAAAAATTGAATAATTCTCCCTTCAGTCCTGCCCCCTTACCTCATACAGAAATGGCCACATGAGAAAGTGAGGAAACAACACAGAATTTTCCGAATTCTGGTATAGAGATCTCTCTACAGCCTTTGTTATTTTCTCTCCCTAATCTGCTCTCCCTAAATCTGACAGGGATCTGGGCCAATTGAGAACAAGTAGGGAAGAGGGCCTTAGATATATTCTGACAATGGTCTTCAGGTAGAGAGGCCTGGGTTTAATGAACAAAATCCCTGCCAAGTCCTAACTGTGAATAATACCTTTCTGGTGGGGGTGAGAGTGGGGGTGGGGGAGGGAGCACACAGGTGCTTCTGTAAATGTAATTAATTGAATTGGATTGGGATCAAACTAAAATAGCTCCCCCATAAATGTCTCACTAAATTTCATCAAGCCAAACAGGCTTTGAATTAAAGTGAGGAGGTGGGTTTTTAGCTACTACCAACTTAAGGAAGAAGGTAAGATCTCACTTACTTTCATGATAAAAAAAAAAAAACTTTTCCTCAGCTTCCTCACCACATAGGACACTCCATGCACTACAGGGAAGATACCACTTTCAAGGTATATAAACTGGGGCATCTTTATTTCCTAGTCTCAACTTCCGAGGCAGATCCTCTTTCTGCCCCAGACAAGCAATACTGGGTCTTTTTAGTTGATAACAGCTTGAAGGGGTAGGAAAATGCATACTTTGATAGTAGCCCTGAATCTCCACCACCCAAGATAATCCTTTCCAGGTCATTCTTGCTGATAAAGAGGTAGTTCTGGAGAAAGGCATTCTGGAAGTTTCTACATGCATATCCTCAACTGCACAAATCTTCAACTGCACCAGGTACCTCAGGTCATTAGGTATGCTGGGTGCTAGTTAGGCCTGAAGGATCAAGCAAGGGCCAGAAAGGCGCTGAACGTGTCAGCCATCAGCGAGGTTTCATATGGGAAGAACTATGGAGCTACATGGCAGGATGCCCAGCTGTTTGGGAACAGGGCCATGATAGAGAACAAGGGTCCCCCTACCTGATTCCTTTGCCTGGGTGTTTGCTGTACTGAGGGAAAGGGACAACAGGAAACTAGTAACTGCTTTGCACTTGGGCTAGATAGTTCTGTCTCCATCTAAATTGATATGTCATTTCACTCTGCATGTAAAGAGGAGGCTCAATAAAGATCTATAAGGAGAACCCAGCTCACAGTTCAGCAAAGGCCAGGCTAGCACAGCACTTCAGCTCCCCAGCCATTCCTCTGCTCTGGTTCTGAGAGGCAGCACAGGGATTGATACTGGAAGACTGGGACTCTGTTTCCAGGGAAGGAATTTGATTTCCTTAAGTCCAAAATGGTGGGATGTAATCCTCCCTTCAATGACTTTAGCAAGGCATGCATTGAGAACACAGGGTCAGAACTGGTTCAGCAATGAGACATTCTGCTATCTGAACTTAGTTCACTTACTTTTAAGGGCAATTATTTTGCTGTTATTAGTGTAGATCTGCAAACTTCTTACCCAAACCAGCCACAGAAAATGCTTAAAAACTCATTAAAAAAAAAAAAAGTAGGGCTGGAGAGATGGCTCAGAGGTTAAGAGCACTGACTGCTCTTCCAGAGGACCTGAGTTCAATTCCCAGCAACCACATGGTGGCTCACAGCCATCTGTAATGAGATCTGGTGCCCTCTTCTGGCCAGCAAGCATACATACAGACAGAACACTATATACATAATAAATAAATAAATCTTTAAAAAAAAAGTAAACTCCTGATTTCAATCCTTAGCTCTCTTATGTCATGTATCCATCAAATAAAGAGTTTGGAAGAGATGAAGTTAACTGTTCAGAAATTATTCATATCCTTAGAGAATGAACTGTAATTTTGTGCAGTCCATCAGTCTACACCGGTTAGTCTAGGCGCTCTATGAATGCTCCCCAGTACAGAGGCTGACTTGGAAGGAGATCAGAAACACAAGATAACAACCACTCCCATAGGCTTTCTCCTAAATCAGATTTCCTCTGTGCAGTTGGTTTTAGCTCACAAAGGGAAAGAATCCCTGCTTGATTTAGACCAGGCTCAGTATTCAGCTTAGGGATTGAGAATTCTATTCTGTGCCCTCACAAACATTTATTCTATATTGTGGAAGACTTGTTTAATCTTGCTTTTTTTTTTTTGCTTCAATTTCCCAATCTGAAAAATAAGGTCATTCCCCACCTACTTTGTAAAAGGTATTTTGGTAGTCTTTCAGTAAGGGATTGTGAAAGAAGTTAGAATACAGTGTAAACTCTCCCCACATTGGGTTTCTATTATGTTGTGGTGCATTCAAGTCAATCTGCTATGTTATAACTACTTGAGTAGTCTCTGAAAGGCTGCAAATACCTGTAAGTAACATACCTATGCTTAGGCAACTATTTCTAGTTTATATCTACTCATGTTTCCAAGATGCCTTGAATCAGAGCTTGCTTCATATTTAGCAGACTATAAATTCATTTATTCATTCATTTTTTTTCTTTGAGACAGGGTTTCTCTGAGTAGCCCTGCTGTCCTGGAATTCACTCTGGAGACCAGGCTGCCCTTGAATTTGGGGATCCACTTGCCTCTGACTCCCAAATGCTGGGCACAGATTCTTTTTTGAATGTCATTGTTTGGTCAGGTTAACTAAATATGATTTTCTTCAGCATAGATAGGAAATTGATAATGAGATGATTCGTAACAAATGATTAAATGGCCATCATATGGGAATCTCCTCCCTCTTCCCTACACATGTTTCTACAGTTAAACGTGCTAGATGGAGATGGGAGCAACACCACTTTCTGTGAGAAGGAAGCTTTGGCCCCACACCCCTCACCCCCCGTTCCTTCTGCACACAGATGTGGAGAGGATCCTCTTACTACCACCCCGTTACTCAAAGGGATGATAACAGCCATTGGGGGGTTAAAAAGAGGCAGTGAACCCCCAGTTAATGAGTAGGAATTCAGCAGGCAGTGCAAGATAAATGGGGCTCTCTCTGCTTCTGCTAGAGTCAGCATGAACTGCGGCCCCGCGGCTTGTTTGTGGCAAATGGAGTGCGCGAAATATCAAAGGGCAGTGATCCAGAAGAAGACCGACTTTGACAAATTTTAAATTGGCCAGAAAGAAAACCAGGGGGAAAAAAAAGGAGGAACAAAAATAAATGAAAGAAAATTAGGCAATTCTTTGTGTCCTACAATTGTGGCATTGCTGCCTTTGTACAGAATTATTGGTAAAACAGCAGCGACGATCACTGGATGCCGGGAGCAATTATGAGCCACCTAAGTGAGATGCTTATCAGTGGCTGAAGCTTTTAGAGCTTCGCTGTATACAGTCGTAAGTAACTCACTCTTGGGTTGCAGTCACTTTAATTAAAGTGTATGGTGTTGGTCAGAAGTAATTATCCTGTTTGGAAAAGAAAGGGGGAAAATACCTCAACAAATCTGGCGGTAGTAGATTTCAGAACAACTTCTGCCAGTTTCCCTTTGTATGTGTGCTTTCCCCAGAAAGGGTCAGGCTGCGGCTGGGTTAGTTTTTGGTTGATGTTACCTGACAGCAAACAATGGGGGCACAAACTGATTATTGAAACTCAAGTCACCACTTTTGGCCAGGTTTCCACTTCTTAGACATGCAGCCTCAACACTATAGGCACTCAGGAGGGTGTCTGATCCTACATGGTAAAGATAATAGAATCTCCAAATAGTATTTCATTAAACTGTTCCCTGGACCATAAATGAGCTGGCGTCTTTCTGCTCCTCCCATTCACTAGGTTGTACTACTTTTTAAACATAACTTCTCTATTCCTTTAGAAAAACAAAAACACAATAAAACAAAACAAATTATCCTAAGCAATCTTTACTGACATAGCAAGTGGCTCAATGGGCGAAAACCAGTGTTTTAAAAGTATCCAAAAGTCATTATAGGGCTCCTACAGTTTAGTCGTCTTCGAAGAGCTCTGAAAACAAATGAGCAACAGAGAACTGGCTAGATGAACGATATGCAAATGCTCCAAGGGCTATGACTGCTGCAGCCACTATTTCGAGGCATATAGTGCACAATCTTTACTTCCATTTTCTGTAGCTCAGGCTGACCCCAGAACACTGTCTGGGTAGAGACTGGCTTTTCTATAACGTGACACTGACTCATAACCCCTAGAAGTGAGACAGGCTGTCCAGGGACTACAGAAATAAGAAATATTTAAGTTGCAGATATTCTTCACCTGATTAGCCTGCCTCCCAAAGCAACCTCTAGCTAATGATACTCTACAAGAACATCCCCTTAAGTGGGTTATTTGCACTTTAAGGAAATATCAGAAGAAAAATCAAGTGACTTTTCTTTTTCAATATCTACCTTCCCTCCTATCACACTATTTCATTCTACTAGGGCTCTTACCACATAGAGGATAGTAAATAAAGATCATCATGAATTTGATCAAATGCTTCAGTGCCTCCTCCCCTGACCTATGAATGCACTCATTACAAATCAGCTGAATGGCTCATTGATTTGCCAAGAGAACAAGCAGACGTACCCAATCGCTCGGCCAAGCGAATGTAGACTGGATCTACCCGACGCATGGTTTTCACCAGATCCTTTTTGCGGAATTTGATTTCTACTGTCCCTTCTGGTTCCAGAACAGATCCCCTGGATGCAAGAAAGAAAATAAAACAGAGGACACAGAATGAAATCAGTTATAATTTGTGGACCAGGAAATAGCTTCATTACTGTTTTGGCCACCCATGGTTCTCAGAAGTTACCCCTGGGAAAAAAAAAAGCAGACACCTAAGATGTATCTAAGTGAGGTATAAGAAAGGTCTAACATAAAACAATTTAAATAATTCTCATTATCCCACCAGTAATTTCTATCTCAAGGAGAGAATACAGATTCCACCACTGACAGTTGATGAAGGTGATAGGCATCACATTTTTGTTTTTCAGAAAAGCAAACAAAACAAAGATCCTAAAAGGTAGGCCCCTAGCAGAGGAACTACCTCCAGTTCTTGGGCTATACTTGTGTGTGTAGGGTGGGGGGTACTGTTGGTGATGACTGTCCTGTACAACAGCTGTTAGTCTGCTCCTGAAACCAGACACACTAGGCCAGTCTGCTGAGGGCCAATAGATCTTTCTCTCTCTGTGTTGTTTTTTAGTTTCTTTGTGTAACAGTCCTGGTTGTCGTGGAACTCGCTTTGTAGACCAAGCTGTCCTTGAACTCACTGAGATCTGCCTGCCTCTGCCTCTGCCTCCCAAGTGCTAGAATTAAAGGTGTATACCACCACTGCCCAGCTAGATAAAAATTTCTTAATGGACTTAATTGTTTTGGGCAGGGTTTCTGGTATTAGAGTATCATTAATATTCACTGTAAGAAACTCTGAGGCCTTCACTTTGCTAACTTCCATAGCACCAGACAGGATGCTTTATCTAGTTCTCTGATCTGGTATCAGGGAATAGCTTAGGACTTAAAAATAATAAACTTGTAGGTGTAGAATATCAGCCTGGGGATACAATGGTGAAACTACTGCACATTCCCAAGCAGCCTTTGAAGTAGAAGGCTAGGATTTGAGGAAAAAGAAAGAAGTAGGTGTTCCAATAAAATGATGACATGCAGTAAAGTACACGGACAATGATGCTGATGTTCTTCGGAAAGGATCATGAACACGATGTGTCTTATTTAGTTTCAAGAACTACCTTCTTACAGATGTGGGCTTCTCTGTAGTTTTTTGAGGGTTTGCAAACAGAGTTCTTTAGCCATTTTAGAATACCAGAGTAAAGCCTTGGGCTCTAAGAGAAGGGAGCAGCTTTGGTTTGGAGTCAGTATGTGGGTTCTGTGGTGTATATCAATGACTACTGAGCTCATTAACAGGAGACACAGTTCCAGAAGAGCAAAGGCCACTCCAAATTTACCTAAAATTAGTGGA
Organism: Ondatra zibethicus; assembly: GCA_004026605.1. Lineage (NCBI taxonomy): Eukaryota > Metazoa > Chordata > Mammalia > Rodentia > Cricetidae > Ondatra > Ondatra zibethicus. The sequence goes on from PVIU01002978.1 coordinate 77,031, forward strand.
TTAAAACCTAGAACTGGGCTAGAGAGATAGTTCAGTGGTTAAAAGTGCTTGCTATTCTTCCAGAGGACCTGTATTTGATTCTTAGCACTCATGATGGCATTTACAACTGTGTAAGTCCAGCTCCAGGGATCTGACACCCTCTTCTGACCTGTATAGACAGACCCTACACACGATATACATTCACACAGACATATGCATATACACATAAATAAAAACAAATCTTACACACACACCCCACCACCACCAACAACCCCTAGAAGTCCTAATTACATTTGAGTCTTTCCTTCCTTTAATCTCCCTTTGCTCCAAAAAGAGATGGTTAAGAGTCATATCCAAATAGAGAACAGGAAGGGAGAATCTAAGTTTGGAAAGGCCTGGGAAAGAGAACTTTGTGGTAAAATGATGTGGGATAAAGACTGGGATGAGAAAACCTGACTCCAGCCTGGTTTCCTTCTCATGCAAGCAGACACTATTTAGATAGCCTATTTTTTTCTCACCTTAGAGTCCTTTGGGAATGGAAAGATTCAAATATAATTTTCCCTAGGGGTAGGGAGACCAAAAGCTAGAGGATCCCCAGAGGCATTGACTGCAATAAAGAAGGCATGATACCTGCTTTCTCGGTCAGCATACATCTCCATGTGCCGAGGGTTGATGGTAGGGTCGATCACAACCCAAGAACCACCCCTCAGTTCAGCTTGGGGAGGAATGTAAACCATAACAGGCTGGGAACATTCCCGCAAACCATCCACAATGTAAGCGCCAAACTTGAGCACTTGGTCATACATATCTATGGAGAACAAGACAAATTAGAAATACTCAAACTTCTCTTCAAAGCAGAGCTTTCATGTTATGAGACACATAGAAAACAGACTATGATGGCACACTGTATCTCCACGGGAGAAGTGACAGGACTGAGAGTTCTAGCCACCAGGAGTCCTGTGACAATCCCAAAGGCAACAGAGATTGGTGCATCCGCCTGTACCCCACTCGAGACTTCAGAGGAGCTTCAAAAGCACAAGACAGAAATTTAGTCATTCATAAGATACAGTATGCAAAGCCCATGATTAAATATCCACTTTATACCCTCCTTGCATTTTGGTATTCAGGTTTCACCACATTAATTCATACTTGCTCTACAAACGTTACGTATTTTTCATGTCAATATGTGATCTCTCTCACTACATTAAGTTTTCTGAAGGAAGGAACTATTCTAGCTTTTTTCAATTCCTTTCACGATTCTTAGAGTACAATGAGTTCTTAAAATATGCAGCTAAAAAAAATTTAAAAAAATATGCAGCTAATGGCAAAGGGTCCTGAAAAAAAAATTCATCCTTAAAAGATGGAGCCAGGTGTGTTAGGGCACACCTATAATCCCTGTTTTTGGGAAGTCAAGGCAGGAGAATTATGAGTTGTAAGGCCAGCTTGGACCACAGGATAAGTTCCAGCTCAGTCCGAGCAACTCAGTGAGACCTTGTTTCAAAAATAAGATAAAAACTGGACTTTTCATCCCTGTATACACAAAAAGACCTGCCCAGTACTGAAACATACTCAGTGCTTAAAGTCAGTACTGAATGAGTGAATGAGCATATATACTTTTGAAAGAACATAAAAATTATTTAGTAATTGTAGTTTTATAGGATAACAATGAGTAGGAAATTATATATGCACACTCATATATGAAATCTCACATGGCCACATGAAGAGCCAACCTTTCCATTCTGTTCAAGAATACTCAGTAGTCCCCCAAAGGCCAGGACCAGCTTACAAAGATTCTTGGTGCATAAATGAGCAAGTACTTGGGATCAGTCATTTATTTCCCAGTGTTTTGTCGGCTGCTTTCCATTTCCCAGCTCCCTAAAGTTTAAACATTGCTAGTGTTAGGGCTCTGATTCCAAACATTTAATGAGTACTTCAGTGGAGCCACAAAGGATCCTTCCCAAACAATATAGACAGGTTCAACCAGGCTCCACATTTCCTATCCAGACAGGACTTCAATTTGGAATAAATCAATTCTGAAAACCAAAGCAAAGAAGCATTTTTCAGGAAGTTAAGAGCAAACCAAATAGAAACTTCCATTGTAGTTACAAGCAAATTAAATTGCCACTTTCTCCAGAGTAAAAATGGCTCTATATTCAGAACATCAGTGAGCACAGCTTACTTTGAGGCATATGCCTTTGGCCATTGCTCTAACCTGGCTTATCTGTAAGGACTTCAGAAATTCCATGTTTCTCCAGGATACATTTCCTAGTCTGTGTGGAGTATGTATGGTCATATATTCTGTATATATGGTTAGAGTGAACACATTTATTTCTTTGGGTGGAAAGCAAAGACCAAAAAAAATTTATTGCTAATTGCACAACTGCTGTATGAAGAGCAGGAATAAAGGACTTTAAGCACTTTACGCTAATTCTGTGCTTATGAAAATAATTGCTCAGTTCAAATTATTTTAACTAAATTAATTCTTTAGTGGATATTTCAACCAATGCTACATAATAAAATAATTATGTAATTAGCAGTACATTTTTCAGTATTGCCAAGAGAGCAGTTTCAACAAGTAGCAGAAAGGAGCAGCCCTCTTGGTATATGCACTGAAGAGAAAAGGAAAGTGTAGATAAAAGATGAAAATAAACAGAAGATAGAAAAAAAGTTAGGTGACTTGAAAAAATGATATTAAAGGTAAATGAAGACAGTCTCCAACCACTTTCCTCATTTTTTTAAAAGTGAATTTATATGAAAATCTATCTGGTTAACAGAGCTACTCTCCAAAGGGCATTCATTTAATACTAAAAAGATACCACCTGACTTCACACTATATAGAATTAAGATAAAGCTAAGTGCAGATTTTTCAATTTTTTTTGTGAAAAGGATTTTGGTTTTTCCTTATCATCTGTGTAGATTACTGTATACCAGGAATCATGACTGTACACATACACACTCATGTGCCCAGGTATAAGTGCACAACATTAATAATCAGAATATTATCTTTCTCCTATATCCATGTTATAGCTAGTAAAAGGAAGTTTTAGTTAAGTAAGACTAAATGGCAGAGATGACATTCAAATGCAGTTTTCCTTTTGAGATGGGGTTTCACCATGTAGCTAGGCTGGCCTTGACCTTATGATTCTCCTGTCTTTGCCTCCTGATTGCTGAAACTGCAAGTAAGCATTTCCATGTCCAGCTTCAAATGTACATCTTACAACTTTAAATTACCATTCTACTGCCTCACTTTACTCATTCTTACTGCTAGGAGAGAGGGTGAGGCTTGAAAGGAATCTCTAACATCTAATGGCTGACTTCACTAAAACTAGAAGACACTTGAGTGATTGAACCTATCTAACTCTGGCCTGGATTTCCTTTATGTTCAGAGATGTCAGGAACTGTATTGATGGAACTAGCAGTTATGTGAAGGATCTGGCTGCCAAACAAATACCTTTAGGTACTAAAACTGATGTAGAAAAGGGACTTTAGGCTTCTTTAAAGCTGCCATGCTTAGAGCTAAAATAACACCTCCATGTCCTCTAAACACCATCTCCCCTCGAACACCAACAGACCCATAATGCAATTGTCAAAGCACCCCCAAACAGGCTATTCAATATAAACACAAAGCAAATTCTACAATTAATATGCTAATACTGAATTGCAAGTTTCCCCAAACCAGGTATTTTTAAACAATGATCTGACATACAAATGTCTGAAACGCCTTCATATTTAAAAACCAGAGTAAAAACTTAGCTAAGAATATCGGGGAGGGGGGATCTCCAAGGGTTTATGCTGACTGGAGTCAGTTCAGAGAAATTTAAAGTCATGTATATGCTTGCCATTTCTGTGCCCGAGAAATGCAACTGGACTGGAAATGGAAATATTGATCCATTCTTGACTGGAGAGGAAGGAGCTTTCTAGCATCCTGGGAAAGTACATCTGCATGAATGGTGATCACACCCAGAACCCAGGTATCATCTCTGCCTGGGGCCTTCATTATTACACAACATGGATAAGTTGTGGCAGTCACAGGCACCAAACAAGGGAGGGGGGTATGGAAGTATTTTCATAGTGCCCCATACTTGAAAACTGGAACGGATCTTATTGGCTTAAGCAAGATTATATTAGGCAGTGAGGTAAACATTAGCCATACACAAGCTGTATACATGTACTGTCTCTCATTGTATTTCACTGGCGGACATTGTATTTCAACATCCAAGTAATGAGAGACTTTAAAATAGACTTTCATTCCAGTTAAAGTTTTCAATAAATGTGGTTTTTTATTGTTATTTATAACCTGTCTTAGGAAAAAATCGTAAGTATAACACAAAAAGCCAACTGAGAGTGACCCTGTAGCACCAGGAGTGAGGCGGCTTAATATCACTGGGATTTGCATCCTATCAAGCTATTCACACTGAGGCTGGGACCCTGGTGCTAATTTCTAGTAAATTTCACGCTTGATGTCTCCCTGTTGTGGGTCATTGCCGGTTCGTCTAAATAAACTGCTTCCAAATGGCTCTTCCATCTAAATATTCAGCCAGTTTTTATAATTTAATTTTGCATTATGCTGAATAGCCTTCCGGCCAGATAGAGCTCATTGGAAAAAAAGCACCAATACCATCTTGACAAGCTTTTATTTATTTATTTATATTTTTTACTGCTCGAATTAGACCTCCTAGGCCGACTAGTAAAGAGTTTTTTTTTCCCCCCTCTCCACTAATGTCAATTTTCAGCATAGCAAGAGCTGTCTCTAATCTTTTCCTACTCATTACACACAATTTTGGAGTCATTTTACCCACAGTGCAGTCGGCTCCTGGCTGTGTGTTTGTGTGCACTGAGGGATGGCATAATTGTTTATTTTCCCTCCCTGCATAATCCCCAGCCAGTATTGAAACCAAAACTGCAAACATCTCCCCAAGGGATGTGAAGAATGACAAGAGGCTCTTAGTTTAGGTCCCTTTACATGAGATAATATGTGAGAAACAGCCGGACCTGTATGTACACAGGAGAGCTTGTTCTTTACATGAGATAATATGTGGGAAACAGCTGGACCTGTATGTACACAGGAGAGCTTGTTCTTTACATGAGATAATATGTGGGAAACAGCCGGACCTGTATGTACACAGGAGAGCTTGTTCTTCCCCTTCTTGATTTCACACAGATCTCGATCTCCCCTAAAGTCTGTCTTATGTGATGTGTAAATGGATACATCACACCAAAATTAAGGAGAAATAACCTTGCTCTGGACTGTATTAGGCCAATAACTAATTTCCAACCAGGGACAGGAAGAAGGAGGGGATGGCAGTTATTATTTAATGAGTAGGGTTTAAGTTGAAGGTGGTAAAGTTTGGGACAGAAGTAACACTATTTGTTAAACAGCACTACCAATAAACTGTACACTTAGAAATCATTAAGATGAGGATTATGTGTATTTCACCACAGTTAAAAATAACTTTTTTGAGACAAGAAGTTACTATACAAAGCAAACTAATTTTGAATTTGCTGAAAAGTTGAGAAAACAAACAAAAACCAAAAATCATTTCTGAACTCTAGCTATTTCTTCCTGCAATAACTACGGACATTTCCAAAGGAGGGGAAAATAGACAAGTGATAACTTTCTCAAGATACCCAGGGATGTTACAAGTTGACTCATTTTGTTCCTGGACTCAGGTCAGGAGAGAGAGAGAGAAAGAGAGAGATTGGCAGGCAGGATGGTTCAGTGGGTAAAGGCACTCAGGGAGCAAATCTGGCCAACAGAGTTGAATCTTGAACTCATGGAAAGGACAGAATTGACTCCATAAAAGCATTGTGGTGTGCTTATATGTGTATGCATTACACACACACACACACACACACACACACACACACACACACACACACTTAAAAAGAGAGATGGATCTACACTTTTCTATCAACTCTGTCATTTTTTTAAGCTAGTTACTTAAAGAGATTTACTTATCTCAAGCCTCAACTCATGTAAACTGCAGACAGCAGTTCTCTAGAGGTGCTTGTTATGACTACAGGAGGCGACATGAAAGCAGTTAATATAGCTTCTAGTGCAAGATTCATTAACCCTTCCACACCACACTGAGAACTTGCTATGTAACACAGGCTGGCCTCAAACTCACGTCAATCCACCTGCCTCAGCCTCCCAAATGCCTTCAATAAATCTTAATTAATGTTTCAGGGCTTAGCCACCAGTAAGGGACTGATGTCAAAACAGGCAGCAGAGTTGAAGCTTTTAGTAGAAGTGACAACTCTGACCTCTAGGTAAGGTGGGACAGACAGGTGACTCCCTGTCAGTGTGTCAACAAGAGTGTATTCTTAGAGCTCTGCAGTGAAGTCACTAAGGAACAAAATCACTGAATTCTCAGGCCTCAGCATAAAATATACTGCAAAGGAAGTGGGACCAAGTGAAACTGAGTGCTAACTGGATCTCACATGTATGAACAGAAAGAGTGCTATACCCACCATCCCAGCATTCACGTGGTATCCTCTCTTGAATACCCTGGTATTTTGCTTATATATTACAGCTTTATCATGCTACCCAAAGGACATTTTTCTTGAGTCATTGAAGCAATAACTGTTTCTGAGTTTCTTCCTTTCTTTAGAGACAGCTAATAAAGTTACACATAGGAATTCAGTAAAAGGGTGTAGGGTTGACCTGATTAAACCATACATTCTTTTTCTCATGGTATTTTCATAGATGATACACCTTTATATTTAAAAAAAAAAGTGCACAAGGGGCTGATAATATGATTCAGCAAGTAAAGGGGCTTGCTATCACATCTTAACAACTTAAGTTGGAATTCTAGGACCTGTACGATGAGAGAGGAGAACCAATTCCTGCAAGCTGTCCTCTGATCCACCCTCCCCACAACCAAATATAATAAAAAAAATTAAAGTACATAAGTGGGGCTGGAGGGATTGCTCAATGGTTAGAGCATTTATTTTTCTTGCATTGAACCTAGGTTTAGTTCCCAGAACCCACATCTTTGCTCACACACATTTCTAACTACAGTTTGAGGGGATCTGACATCCTTTTCTGGCCTCCACAGGTACCAGGCATACGCGTGGTGTACATAAGTATAAAATACGTAAAACACCTGGATACATTAAAAAAAAATCCTTGGGCTGGAAAGATGGCTCAGAGGTGAAGAGCACTGACTGTTCTTCCAGAGGTCCTGAGTTCAATTCCCAGCAACCACATGATGGCTCACAACCATCTGTAATAAGATCTGGTGCCCTCTTCTGGCCTGCAGGGACACATGCAAGTAGAATGCTGTATACATAATTAATCAATGAATCTTAAAGAAAAATCCTTTTAAAAAGCATAAGCATTAAACTGTATGTATAGTCAAAGCCTTCTCCAGGGAAAGGGGTATTTCTCTAGTAAATATGGGCTTTTTGACGAATGCAAAAAAACAGCAATAACAGCTTTTCATTTTCTCAATGAGGCCTGGCAAGCGTATGTCACAGGAAAAAATTATGAATATCTCTCACACATGGCTAGTAACCTACAAGGGAGAGCTCTCTCAGGCTGCTCCTCTCTCAGAAAGTTGAGGCACTCACTCCTGCTTGCAGCTTTGTGCAGGCTCTCAATGGAGAGCTCATTACTTCACATTTCTACGCTCTCAGCAATCTCAATCACTCCAGCATGCCAGCTCCTTCCATTTCCCTAGCCCATCTATTCCTTTAGAATCCTGAGGTGAATGAAGAATGCACCCACCCACATATTCTTGCAGCCTGTGGGTGCAGATGCTGGCCTTTGCACAGCTGTGGGTGTCTGTCCTTGTAAGAGGCAATCCTTCTTGTCTCTCTCTGGACTGTCCAGTGTCTCTGTTCATGGAGGGTTCTTATTTAATGATGACACTGGCTGCCTAATCACTAAGAAATTCCTAATCTGCTGGAGTCACAGGCCTAGGGCTGTTGGTGAATAATAATAAAAGATACTACAAATTGCCACAAAGAATGGCCAGTCTCTGGTACAGACTTTCTTCATTTTTTCCAGTTACTGCTAATTTCTGAACACATCTTGGTCATCGGAGCCTGTCAGAGAGTGATGTGAATGAAGAACATGTGCAGAGAAGAGGGTGGGAACCAGTGAAACACTACTTCCCAGGACCACCAGAGCAGTCTAACATCTACCTATGAAAGCCAAATCTTCAACAGTAGCCTACCTACACAATACTAGATTATTCTAGAATTTTTTTGTAAAATTAGAAGACATTATCTTTTTTTCGCAGGTGGAGGAAAGAGGGATGTTTGAGACAGGGTTTCTCTGTATAGTCCAGGCTGTCCTAGAACTTGATCTGTAGATCAGGATGGCCTCGAATTCAGATATCCACCAAACCCAGCTTAGACGACATATTTTATTGTTCCAGTATCTCAAAGGGAGCTGTCAGGTCACAGGTGACAAGTTGCTAGCATACCCACAGGATCTCTATTACTTATACTCTGCCAACAACCTCTTCTAACACCCTCCTAGTCTCTGCCTAGCGATCACTGATATCCCTGGAGCCCAGGGCAGACCAGCCACTTTCTTCCCAGTCCACTAGTCACCTTTCATCCCACCAGAGAAGCCTCTCCAGTTGGCAAAGACCATTAGAGGTAGCCCTTCACGGTTGAAGTCCTTGATAGCCTGATAGGTCTTAAATGCAGAGTCTGGGAACCAAACCTGGCCAGCCTGTTGGATTATCTATTGGAGAGAAAGTCAAAGAAGAGTCAGTGAACAACAGTTTGAAGGTGAACCTCCCCCAGCTGATCAGTATGACGTTTATTAAAAATAGTAAACTTAAGATCAAACCAAGACTGTTGTTCATCATGAGGATGACCCTTGAAGTGAAAAGAAAAGATCCTGGCTCCCTAACCCTGTTAAACACTCTTCTCTTGGGAGCCTGACTATACATTAGTCCTTAGACAAAAGGAGGAGTTGAACTGCTTCTCTCAACCAGTAATAGGAACCCTTTTCAGAGGCAACTCAATTATATTACTATCTTTTTCTTTCTGTTCTTTTATGTATGTATGTACATGCAGGTGAACACATGTGTACCTATGTGTGCATGCACGCAAAGGCCAGGAATCAACAATGGATGTCATTCTCTGGTCCCATCTACTTTAATTTTTTGAGACAGGGTCTCTCACTGACTTAAATTTCACTTAAGCAGGTGGCTGGCTGGTCAGTAAGCCTTAGGAATCCCCCTGTCTTTGCCTCCCCATTGTTGGGATTACAGCCATGTGCCATCACATATAATCTGTTTTTGTTTTGTTTTGTTTTTCTGAGACAGGGTTTTTCTATGTAGCTTTGGAACCTGTCCTGGAATTTGCTCTGTAGACCAGGCTGGCCTCGAACTCACAGAGATCCACCTGCCTCTGCCTTCCTAGAGCTGGGATTAAAGGCGTGCACCACCACCACCCAACTGGAATCCTTCTTTAAGGAAAATAAAAGATGGGGGCTGTAGCTTCCACATCTGGCCTTCTGGAGACTGTACTATCACTCCTAGGTGTAGTTCAGAAGCTGGACCAGATGAGCATCAGTGCCCACTGCCTCTGTTAGACTAGCACCCCAATAAAAGCAGACTGCTTTCTAGCATCACCAAGACCACTACAGAGGCCTATTTAACTTTTCACATAAAACTTCTGCTTGTAGTGATCCAGAGGCATCTTGAAAGTGATCACAGTGTTCTGCAATAATTTAAGGTGGCTGCCACCCTTCCCTTTAAAATCTGGTGGCTTGCAATACTTTCAATATATCTGTGGGCACTGTAGTACAAAGGTACTCCAAGCACAGCACAAGATGTATTATGGTGACCAACCTTGGCTTCAGAATCCAGGTTTGCAGGATCAGCTGGAATACTGAGCTCCACGGTTCGGGTTTCTACAGCAACTACTCCCACAGGTATTCCCCCTAACCTGGGGGTGAGAGGGGAGAGACAAGCCACACAGGAACATAATGCATGTTACTATTATAATTAAGCATTTATCTTTATTCATACACAAACACTGAGGGAAAACTGGAAGCAGACAGCAGGGGTGAGTTTGATGCTTCTAGGAGTTAAATGTGAGACTTCTGGGGGGTTGGTATTTATTTCACAAATATGAAGGAAAGTCCATTCACACTCATATTCTAAAATGCCCAACAGGATACATTCAAACTGAATGCTGTATTAGGGGAGCCTCAATAGTCTAGTGCAATGTCTATTTCTGTGGTTGCCAAATGAAACTTCCCAGTATACTGTTAATCAACTCTTTGATGGTGGGACAAAGCATGAAACTGCTGGTCTTATGAGATAGAACTATGGTAGTTAAACAAGCCACTGCCCTTCCTTCAGTGGAAAAAACAAAGAGACAGGAATATTTAGTAATAATCTTGGTGAATTCTATATCAGAATCAGATACTTAATTTGAAAGCTATGTTAAGATTCAGAAGTTTGAAGCTTCTGCCTATATATTCAGTAATAATCTCGCATATCAGTCCTCATTAAGATTTCCTAGAATGAATCAGAGATGAAGGGAAGAAGGAAGAGAAACCAAGAGGGTGATGCCAAGTGTAAGGTGAATCCTTTACTCTGGAAAATGTGACTCCATCTTCATTCTGTCAGTTGCTTTCCTCTGGGCTGGGGCTGGGCTGGCTTATACTCTCATTCCCTACAACGTGTCTGTAACAAACTTTTCCATGAAGGATGGTCTTTAGCTATTACATCAACTACTGGAAATGGATTCTTTCCATCACAAGAGATCTAACTGTAGCTGAGTGGAGACCACCCACCACCGTCTTGTCACTTGCCTGCACTGAATCAGAATCAAAAGCTCTCTAGACAACCAGACAATGAGCAGGAGGTACACAGGAGGGTTCAGAAATATTTCTGTTCACAATGATTAACACTCCAACAAGAAACTTGTAATTGCAAAAGCCACCCTAAATCGGTAACTTATAACTTATATATTAAGGCCCATGTGACCTAATAAAGAACATCTTTATCCGAGTATTACAGTTATTTATTGAAGTTGAAAACAGCTCAGAACAACTTCTGTTTTCTATTATACTTCATATAAATTTTATCAGGCTAGCACATGAAGATGCTACATCTTGTTTTATAGTGTGTCCCTGGACAAGGTGCCATGGAATAATAAAAGACAATTTACAGCCAATAGCACACATATTCCAAACATACATACCAAAGATGAGTTTTGGCAGCACTTACAGTAACAATCCCAGAAGAATACATTTATATTTATTTCTTGAAATGCCAGTGCCTTTGAAAGAAGCTAGCTCCATTTATTTTATATACTTCTGAGCATGTGTATGTGTTTGGAGTAAGAAGCCCAGAACTCATCAGATGGGAAGAAAGGAAAAAGTTAGAGTGAGTGTTGTAATAAACAATAGCTGAGCTAACCAAAGTCAAGCTTGACTGGTCTTGTTTACAGAGTAATCCCTATTCTAATCTTAAGGGTAAAACATTGTTCTCTCATATCCCACAGGAAGATCTTAATGACTCTAGCAAAAAGTTTGACTTTGGAAAGCTTAAAGACTGTCATGTATTTTATATACAGGAAAAGAGAAACAGAATAAACAAAAACGTTGATTCTCATATAACATGAGACACTGTATGTCCCTCTTCCACTTCCTCAGCAGGAATTTTACAAACACAAAGTAATTCTCATAGGGATACTGTAGCTAGGGGTGAGAGAAAGGACCTGACACTTGAAAGAAAATGAGCAGCTAGTTTCTGAGTTCCTGTCTCAGATGACTCCTATTCAGTGTCACAGTGGAAGGCCCTGTTTGTGGGATTTGCCATCTGATGGCTCCTTGTCACTGGTTGCATGAAGCATGCTGACCTGATGTACTGAGAGAACCACAAAGCCTAGAATTATTTTCAAGGCTAGCATCTAAATCTCAAGCCAATGTGGCACGTTGGAGAATCTTGAGCAGGTGCCTCTTCTCACCAAGATAAGAAAAACTGATTGCCCCTTGGAGGAAGGTGAGCCCCTGATGCAGGTCTCTCAGGCAGCGTGTCGTGTCTGCAGCACAGACCTAGATTAAGATCAGCCTTGGCAGGTGCTCGTTATAGCAAGCACGACAGATTATTTTGCACAGAGCTTGCTGTTGAGTGAAGCACTTCTTAGAGTGGTATTAAAATTTAATAAAAACTTCAGTTTCCCACTTGAAAAATATGGGTATCCAAGCAACCTAAGCCAGCTTATTTTACTCACTCCTGTTTCAGATTAAAAAAATTTTTTTTCAACTCAAATCTGATTCTATTCTAATACAATGCAGTATTATAAGTCACTTCAGTAGTCATGATGTCAGAAAGAGACTCCTCTCGGGGTACACGAAAACTCATGTGGTGCCTGCTCCTGAAAGAAAGGCAGTCTTGTGGAGGGGCTTGATTGGTGATGGCTATTGTAGTGCAGCTTTGTGGGTCCCAAAGAGTTTCTCTTGCAGAAGTATAAAAAGGAAATACTGTCAAAATCAGCCTTCAGATTAAGTACATCATTAGAATGACACACTGGACAGCTACAGGGACCAGCAGACTACCTTGGCTATGCTACCATCTAATACTCTTAGAAAACCCAGACATCGCTTCACTGGTAAACACTATGACTGTTCCTTCCCTAATTTTACTTGGGAAGAAAAAGTTTTCAAAACAAAAGAGGTCTTACCTGGCTCTACCAACCACCACAGTCTGTGCCCAGGGTTGCATAATCTCTGAGAAAGATCCATAGTCAAAAAATCCACTCAACCATTGTCCTTTCTGGGCTGTGAAGGAAAAGGGGTGGGGTGGGAAGGAAACGAAAAGCATGAAGACAGTCTACCTGTTGACATCGCATTGGGATTTGGGAACTTATTTTGAGGAGTTTGTTGTTTCTAACCATATTATAACAGATGGAAGCATTAAACAACTGAGTGTTCATCTGCCTTCAGAAATCACTCTCTATTTCATTTGCTAGTCTGCATGTCATTTATCAGCAAAAGCATCATTTATTGTTAAACGATGGGGTTCAGCTAGCAGAGAGTTTGTGTACTTTTAAATAAATAGCTTGGCTTTTTTCAAGACACCACAAACATTTGTCAAGAGGCAGCCAAGTCATTAAAGATGTTTTTAAAATGCTTATTTCTATTTTAGAATTTGCCTGACAATTTTGTTTGATTCCACTGATTTTCTTTTAATGGGAAGATGAAAACATAAGTATTAATGATCAGATGAAGACTCAAACTTGAAGATAAATAAGAGATTCAGTCTCTCTGCCAGAAACACAACAATACAGACTCACTTTATTTATGGTTGACAAAGTATAATCTTTCTACATGAAGGGCCATGACTACATGCCCGTGACAGAACAGAAACACAATGGTTAAGATATGTACACTTAAAAAAAAAAGAGAGATATACACACACTTAATAACATCACTTCCCTTCTTCATCCAGCTCCATATATTGGCAAGGAATGTAACTTTCACTACCTTAGTTTAAGATAAAACTTTTGTCTCACAGGCTCATGAATGTTTGACCAAGAGCCCATAAAGGCTTCTGCAAATAACTGTTTTCTCGTCTGCCCTCTCAGCTCACAGTTTCTCAGTGATTCTTCTAATTTGAACATGGCCCTCCACCCCCAAAACCTCAAGTCCAAAACCAATTAAAAGTAGAGATCTGAGCAAGCTAACCTCTGCTGACTTAAACAGGACAGAGAGTGTTTTATCAAGACTAAACTTGTAATTACTGTGTTCTACATTCCTTGCCTCTATGGCCCCAGTGTAAAATGTGATCATCCATTTCAAAATTATCTCCCTATCGTGAGCCCAAAGCCGATCGTTTAGATTCTGGTCTCGTGTTGGGCGTCAGTTTGAAGAATATCACGGCACTATCTCCTCTAATAAATGACTTTAACTTTTCACCTAGAAGATATCTGCTTTAACTTATCATAGGGAATCATCTGCTTTCTTTAACGCTTCCACTAAATTAAAATCTGAAGTCACTCGATTTGGGAGCGAGTGTTAGCTGCACCTAGACAGCAGGATGAATTACTAGAGAGTCAATGAAAATATATTATCCAAAACACTAGAAAATTTAGCTTATCACAAATTTCATTTTATTCTGTGGGTCTTATTAATAATGACCCAGATAATACCCACCTCCACATGTACTTCTGTTTACCTTATGAAACAAAGGTGTTTTGCTTTTTAAGACAATCTTATACAGGCTAGACTTGAACTTGCAATCCTCCTGCTTCGTCCTCTTAAGTGCTGAATTAAATGCATATACCATTATGCTTTGCAAAGAGCCCATATTCTGGTGAAGGTTCTAAACACTGAACTTTTAACTTTATCAAGACACTGAAATTTTAACTGTATATGCCTGGGTCATTTTATGATATTTACTTTGATAATAATGATTTGGAACTATAGAATTAATTTCAAAATCAGAACATTTACTTGTTTCAAAACCCTGGGTTGCAAGTTAGAAGAATAGCTAAGTGTTTGAATTCTTGCCTGGTATGCCTAAGACTCTGGGTTCAGTCTCAAGTAACCCCACAACAAAACTGCCCTGTCTTACATGGTGATTAAGGAGGAAGGGACCATTGGTTATGCTAGCTGGACTTGATGGTCCTAAAAGGAAGGTCACTCACTCTAGCTCAGGGTATACCTAATGCCACTGAGGTGCTCTCCTATATTTCCCGGGAGAATACCCACTGAGGTTTGCCCTGAATTTAGATGAGACCCACTTAATTCCCAAAAAAGTCCTGGGTTTTTAAGGCCAATCACTATGTCAGACTTATGGTTCTCACCAACATCATGTATAAAAATAAGGAGAAAAGATGACTTTGTTGATATTTCTGTCTATGTAAGAAAAAGCAATTTTATTAAGGTTAATAAGAGAAGACACAGAAAAAAGTTATGGCTATAAATTAAAGTGTGGTTATAAATTAAAACTAACAGAATTATCTTAATTTTCTAGAATATCTACAATTAGACATCAAGATGAAGCCCCAGCATTAAAGTAGTAGCAGTGGGATCTTGCAAAAATAAGATGTATATATGGAAGTGCTTTTACATCAGACTCTACCTTGAATGGTCTCTACTATATCTTCTTTATGAATAAGGATGACTTATTTCAGCAGAATCACAATTATCCTTAAATTTAACAAACTTTTAAACAGTTTTTAAATTTTTTTACTTTATATGAATGGGTGTTTTACCTGAGTGTATGTCTGTGCACCAATGCATGCTTGGTACCCAAGGAGGACAGAACAGGGTGTCTGATTCCCTTGGATCTGGAGTTACAGGAGGTTTGAGCCATCATGTGGGTGCTGGGGACTGAACCTCTGGAAGAGGAGCCAGTGCTCTTAACTGCTAAACCATCTCTTGAACCCACTACAACTCATTTTTTATTTTAATATGTACAGTATTTTGCCCACATGTGTGTCTGTATGCCAGGTGTGTATCTGGTGCCTGGGGAGGCCAGAAAAGCATGCTGATTCCCCTGCAACTGGAGTTACAGATGGTTGTGGGCTGCCATGTAGTTTCTGGGAATTGAACCCATGTCTGGAAAAGCAGCCAGTGATCTTAATTGCTGAACAATCTCTCCAGCCCCTGCAACCTATTCTTTTATGTATAGTATTTTAAAAATAAATAGTAACAATAAACACAAGACAAAGGACAAATACTTCCTAACACCATTTGGACAAAATAGGGGTCAGGTATGGGGGTGGTTCATGCCTGGAATCTTAGCACTTGGCAGACTCAAGCAAAAAATTTGAATAAAAGCCAACTTGGGCTACATAGCAAGTTCCAGGCCAACGGGGGCTACAAATTAAAACCTTATCGCAACAAAAAAGAAAGTAAACAGGCCACTTGGGGTTTAAAAAAGGAGATTTTCTACAATTGCCAAGTGGATTGATATAAATTTAGATACATAGAGATATTCATTTTTTCTGCAGTGTGTATGTGTGTGTATGTGTAGGTATGTAGTGTTATGTGGCATGTGAGGAAAAGAGGATACCTTAGATGTCATCATCACTCAGGTGCCATCTACTGGCCTGGAACTATAGTACACTAAGTGGGATGGCCAGCAAGCCCTAAGGATCCACTGATCCATCTGTGTTGTCCAAGTCGCCTCCACCCCACTACCACCCCCAACCTCTGCCCCACGCTGAGACTACAAGCACATGCTACCATGCCCAGCTTTTGAAAATGAAGGTTCTAGTGATAGAACTCCAGATTTAAAAAAGCATTTTACTATCAGTACCGTTGTAACCAGTATCATAAGAAGAATATGAGGGTGGTAGTCTGCAAAAGTTTGCTCAGAAGAGTACAGCTGAATTCTACATTTAAGGTTTAAAGATACTTTCTCAAGGCTACTCCATTAATCTGTCTTCTCCCACCTTTTGTTTTGGAAACGTGGTTTAGCTATGCATCTAAGGCTACCTGAATTACTATGTAGCCCAAGCTGGCTTTATACTGCTGGTGGTCCTTGTGCCTCAGCCTCCCAAGTGCTGAGACTGTAGGCATGTACACTTATAGCTGACTCAATGCTCTTTTTAGACACTAGTTGGCCAGAGTCTGGTCCTTAGCCATGGATGGAGCTCTGTGATAAAGTGTTTACCTAGCACAAATGAGGCTCTGGGTTTGATTCCCCAGAATCGCCATGTCCACCCTAACAAAAAGAACTCCTAGTATTTAAGACTGTGATTTTATCGCTTATAGCAAATTAAGCCTTTTAACCCACTAAGTTCCTTAGTAAAAGAAGGTATGAATTAGTGGCTACACCAGCTATGACTAAATGAATGAATAATAAAAGCTCACTTTTTTCCTGTTTGCTCACAAAGATTTTATTTTTTTTTTTACATTTTCTTCATACATTTTCTTTATTTCTAGGTATTTAGCACCAATTTCTTAGTAATATGTTTTTTTGTGCTGGGGTTGGACAGTGACTAGCTAGAGCTTGACGGCCAGAATACCATGAGGTCCTTAAACATATACGTACTTGGGTGAGGACGGCCTGCCAGCATCCATCGAGGATCATATGGGGCCTTTGTGGGAACAAACTCGATGATTCTATCTATAGGATCCTTGGAATTCAGGAGAGGAACTGAACTATGCACGCTCTAAAGAAAGATTGGGGGAGAAAGATCACACTCATCAGCAATGTCAGTCTCATACCTCAACTCAGCACAACAGCTCCAGACAAAGGCAGCAAGGCCCACTACAGAGCTACTCCCATCGGTCCTGACCATCAAAGCTGAAGCATACGTTATGTGTCAAGGAACATGCACAGTTCCCAATTCTCATTTAAGAGCCTGACACACAGTGGTGCATTGTGACCTGATCCACTGTGCCCTTGCTCTTTGAGAAGCAAGCTCCTAGAGCACAAATGGCTACTACAGAAAGGAAACTCATAGGGATGAGGAAGTCTTAGTATTTGGGGATGTGAACAGATATATGCCATGAACATATCTGTTGCTAGAAAACAGTGGGGCTTAGTGAGATCCAAAGGTATTCTGAAGGAAGAAGGTAAAAGACAGCTTCAAGAAAAAAAAAATATAAAGCCGGGAGGTGGTGGCGCACACCTTTAATCCCAGCACTTGGGAGGCAGAGGCAGGTGGATCTTTGTGAGTTTGAGACCAGCCTGGTCTACAAGAGCTAGTTTCAGGACTGGCTCCAAAGCCACAGAGAAATCCTGTCTCGAAAAACCAAAAAAAATACAGGTTTCAGAGAAATACTTCATTAAAAATTGTTCAAATAGGGTATATCAAACACATTAAGCTGTGGCAGAAATGGAGGGAAGGGCTCACCTTGGGCATGTATGACAGCCATTGTAAGACTGTGAAAACCCCCTCAAAGTCATCACAAACAGTGCAGTGGGTGACTCCGTTGTTGTGCATGATCTGGATGCCCCCAAGTTGATTGTTGGAGGTATACACTTCCCGACCAAGGACCTAGACAAACAAGCAAGTAAAGAGACATTTGTTTCTACATAACAATATATATTCTTTCCTAATTCTCACTGAAATGGGTTTTTTTCTTTCCTCCAACAGACAAAACCAACCCCATTTTCTGTGCCCTGTTCAGAGGGACTTCCAGGATTTCCTTTCTTAAAAGAAAATTTAAAACACAAAAAATATCTTCAACAATTACATACTATCAAGCTCCCCCTTTCTAGAAGCCACCACAGACTTGTGCAGAGGACTTTTAACTCTGAGCTGAAATTATGGTAGGTAGGCTGGGGGGCACTGGCTACATCTTCATATACAGGTCTGGTAGAGTTATACATGTGTATACACACACACACACACACACACACACACACACACACACACACACACACACACACACACACAGTGTATGTTGAAGAAATGCTATGGAGTTGGTACCTCGTTTTTCTAAAGGATTAGCTTTTTCCTTACATCTGATTTTAAAGTTGGCACACTATCTCCCTCCCCCCTCACTAAACCAGACAAAATCCTGAAGCAGTTCATGACACACAACAAACCCCCTAAGACTCCAGTCTCTTTGTGTGCTGGGTG
The DNA here is from genome assembly GCA_004026605.1 of Ondatra zibethicus. Taxonomy (NCBI): domain Eukaryota; kingdom Metazoa; phylum Chordata; class Mammalia; order Rodentia; family Cricetidae; genus Ondatra; species Ondatra zibethicus. The sequence goes on from PVIU01002978.1 coordinate 95,535, forward strand.
TGAGGCTGTGATTTATTTCCCAAGCCTGTTTCCCTCTGAGGACTGGGAAGGATTCAGGCCTCACCCCAGTGTCTCTGGAGGACTTTACCCTTGTCAGGTTGGGGGCACTTGTAAATGGAAACTACAAAGTTTCCTTTAAAGAAGAAAAAAAAGAAAGAAAAAATATTCGTGGACTTGGAAATTGTAGGGTTTCATTTCTTCCTGAAGATTGGTTAATAATTTCTTCCAGGGAGGGAGGTTTTCTGACCCAGCAGATGGAAGTCAGGCGGCCTGATCACTGACTATTGCAAACTGCTGAGTGTGTAGTAATTGCCGTCATCTAGGAGAGCCCTGGAGAGCGCTAAACAGTTGTGGAGTGCTCACTGTATGTTCTCTTTTCTGTTCACTCTCTTCTCTTTTAAAAAACAACAACATAAAAATTTTTTTCTTATTAACTTTTATTCATTTTAGCCTCTTGGGAGAACATAAATTAAGGGCCAACAAACTCTGCCTATACATTTTCAATTGGCCCTTTCTTATTAGTGGCTTGGAAGGGTTCCTCTGCATGTTGGGTCAGCCCCCTACATCAAGACCTTCCAAAGACTGAGCCAAGTCGGTGACCAAAATAATAACCTCACTGTGATCCTGCTGGCCTTGGTACCATTTAACTTCAGCTAGGAAAGGCATAGTGAATTTTCTGAAAAGAATATGGAGAGCAAAATTGCTCTCCGATTACTGCTTTCCTTGATAAGAAAGCACAGGGAACAAGCCTTTCCAGGCATCTCTAAGCCAAGTAACATGCTGGCAGTTCCTTTGAAGGAGCCGGTGAACAGGGGAGACCATATCTGACCAGTGGGCTGCCATCCTCCTCTCAGTCTGTCTTTAATCTTAGCCCAGGCACTGCAGCTCTTTTCTCATTCTCCTGCTGTCTCTTTCCATTTGCCCTCTCTCTGACTGATACACTGATCTCTCGGTCACTTGGCTTTCTGCTCCACTGAGTCCATATTACTAATAACACCTCCGCCACGGCCAGTTTACCTCATGAAGGCAAGAGCACATCATTACAAAATAAACTCATAACTTTGACATTCTAGCAAATACATGCCGTTTGTTATTTTTATGGCTTTAGTCTCTCTAACAGGCAGAGGGCATTACATACCTGTTTCATTTATATCTTTAAGCGTGCGTGCACACACATTCTTGCACATGCACCAGGAAACAAAACAGAACAAAAAACCAAACCAATACAAATTTCGAAAGCAGTCAGTTGATAGGGGACTCTGGTCTAGGCAGAAGGCCCGTCATTCAGGGAGGCCACGCTCTGATCTGACTCTGGTTTTATGACTGTCATAAACCCGATGGCCCACAACTGGTCCTTCTGGGACAGACTGCTTCTCTGCTAGAAGTCATTCAGTGTGATCAGCAGTATTTTTAATTATTAAAATAAAATTGGAAAGGAGAAATGAAATAAAAAGGAGACACTGTGCTGACCCTGAATATCTGATATTCACAATTAATGTCAGGAGCCAATACTCCCTGTTGCATAGGAAAGAGGTATTTTCTGTTTAGAAACATTATTTTTACTCCAACTTCTAATACTTAATGATGTCTAACTACAAGAACACTGGGCAGTTACGAAACTAGCAATGAGCCAATAAAGGACCAAGCTCAGACAAAGGAACCTAAGCTGACCAAGAACAGCTGCATTAAGTGCACCATCTTAAATGTCTTTACCCTCTTTTCAGTGAGTTGAAAAGGGCATCCAGAACCAGGCAACTCCCAGAGAGGTTCAGCCACTTACCCATTCTATACTAATTGTTATTTTGCATCCTGCACACAATCTTTGAACCCCAATTCTACATTTTCAAAGTAGGAGCAAGATTCAGTAACTTAGTACGTCTTCTCACTCAAGCTCTGATGCTTTAGAAATGTTTCGGAAAGCAGCATTTCTACATTTCTTTTCCTCTGGGTTCCAAAGAAACCCTAAGGCTCACCACAACTGTACTAACAAATGCTTACTACCTGAGAAAATTCATTTAATTTATTAATGAAAGAGAAATCATAGGACAGACTAACAGAGCATCCAAAGGATCCTTTCTGATCAGTGTTAGCTTCGGGAAATGGGGGTGGGGTAGATATGGAAACACAGAAATGAAGCCCTTCCTTAACTACAAACAGCAACAATCACAGTTTCTCAACAATCAAGAGAAAAGCATACCCTTGGTTATCTTCAGCTGCCTGTAGGTTTGGAGTATGCACCAGTGAGATGAGAGCTCTCATAATAGCTACTGATTTGTACGGGGTCATTGCTGACTCAAGTGGTTTTAATGATTTCAGAATACTTACAATGAAAGCTCCAACCAAGGAAGCAAAATCTGGGCTAGGACAGATTCTATTCTGCCCAACTCTGAAATGATTATGCAGCGATAGCTACAAAAGTCCTAGCTGGCAAATAAAAAATAAAAAGCACCCACAAGAAACCACTGTTTTTCTCAATATGCAGGCCTACCAACCCTTGAGAAAAAGCTGTGGGTCAGCAGCACTATGTCATCATATTTTCATCAAGTAGGTAGGCTTCATTTGTCACTCATTTAAACTCTGACAGAGGCATATCTGTATTAGTCAAATTCCTTGCAATGTTTTTGGTTCTTGAATCACTCCCCTTGCATTTTCTACTACATGATACAATCTTCTAATTTATTTGTCTAACAAGCATCTACCACCATTAAACACAAGAGACATTCAAAAGGGCATTCCTGAGACCACCTTTGTCCTCTAGTTCTAAGTGGCCAAAGCAGCTAGCTCTATTGAAATAAGAAAAGCGCCATTCCAGGGTCCTTTGCTTAGGAGTGCCCAGGACACAGAACCAAATGGCTAAATCTGAGAGCAAAGAGGATCTTTATCCAGTCTTGCTATATACTTTTTCATTGAATGCTCCACTTATTGTAGCTGGCAGACCTAAGAATTAAAGTATCTCATGAAAGCCAGTGATTAGTAGAGATGCAATTGTTAAAGGTTTCACCAATGGTGCTATAGAGCCTGCAGAAATGCTGAGATTCCTAAGAGCTATAAATGAATGCAGTCATACATTCAAAGGCTGCTGTTGCTGCTGCTGCTTATCCAGAGACACTGCAGACAGATCAGGTTTACCACAGCTGACAGGCAATGAAAACAGTCTAATATACCGCCTGCTCTCACCCTTAAATCCCTTTTTGGAGATCAAGATAAACACATTCTTCCTTACCCAGTGCTCCAGACGTTTGACTGAAGTGGCAGAGCACTGTGAGGGTTTGTGCAAATGAAATCACTATGTAATACTGAATGTGTACAGTATTTACTTGTCAGGATATGTGTCAGTAGAGGTATTGAGATTTCCAAGTTTCACTGATGCAACTTGTCTCAATTTTTAAAATATTGCTTTTATCATATTATTTTAGGGACCTTTAGAGTTATATGTAAACATCTGCAATCATGTGATAATATGGAAAATAATGATGGTGCATATCAATTAATAATAAAAAAGGAAATCTGCATGTTTCTTCCCTTTTTAATAATCTTTGGAGAGTCAGGGCATTTACTATTTTAGCAGGGAGCACAAAATTCCTCCAAACCTGAGAATCAGGCTACACAAGTGGAGTCCTTGATGCAATCTTCTCATGGTATTTCCATTCTCCAGAAGGTAAATTTACTGAGCAATCATCATCACTGGATGTCATGCATGAGTCTAGGTATTAAATTCACTCTGGGATGCTATTGATAAAGGATTGGGGAGGGCAGAAAGACATGAGCAAAAGCAGATAGGAGTAGGGGAAAAGTGGTTAACAGGGACAAAAGAGAGGGAGGATGAAATAGAAGGGGCAAAAGAGAGAAAGGGGGAAGGGGGAAAATGGTAACAGTATATCTACTCAGTGCTACTAGCATCTTCCTTGACCTGAGAGAACTACATTTTTAAAAGCTGACAAGTAATTCAATCTCCAATTAACAATTCTAAGTGGTGCTGCACATATTATTGTGTAAATGTTTCTCCAGAAATATATCCATGGATGAATGGAATTAAATTTCCTGGGAGCAAGGGACAATACCTCTGTGACCAAAAATATTTGGATGCTACAAAATACATAGCTAAAGGGTTATACTTCTTCTTTTTCTTCTTTTTTTTTTTGGTTTTTCGAGACAGGGTTTCTCTGTAGCTTTGGAGCCTATCCTGGAACTAGCTCTTGTAGACCAGGCTGGTCTCAAACTCACAAAGATCCACCTACCTATGCCTCCCAGGGTTATACTTCTTTCTATACCTTGTTGTCACTGCTAGTGCTGGCAAACTGGAGAGCCAGCTGGCAGCTGGTGGGTTAGGCTTGGGGGCAGAGAGGAAGCTCAATGATACACATTGTTGGCTAGTGGGGCTGATTTGAACCATAGTTTGAGTCAAGATAATCCCCTTGCAAGCCTCAAAACTCTTTCAATAAGAAACAAATTCTGATGTGATTGAGTTTGCTGAAGAGCGAACTTGGGCAAAGAGACTTGCTACCAGTGGCAAGAAAATAATTTGATTTTGTTTTAAATATACTTTAAAACAAATGTCTTGCTATGTATCACATGTTAGCCTCAAACTGAGCATCTTGTCCTAGCTTCCTTAGGGCAGGTGTATGCCATCATTCTCTAACAGGAAAGTATTTAGCTACAAGGACATTGAGATACAGACCAGAAAAAGTACTGCAAGACCTCTGCTTATTGAGAACACAAGCACAAATTCACCAGCAGGACAATGATGATTTGAAGGTGGAGTGGGTAAGAGACAGAGACTCAATTATAATGAAAAAGGATAGAGAAGATCAATAGATAGTTTGCCTGTCAAATGTGAGAGAAAAGGCATAGGCTTCCGGATAGAAAGCTGACTGCCAAAAGAAATCACTCATCCCAGGGATCCATCAACTAAGTACTCATTTAGCTAGAGACCTGAGAGTACTTACAATAAATCAATTCTAAATATGGAAATACTTAGTATTTTAAATAAGTCTGGTTTAGAGCCAGGTGAGGTGACTCATGCCTGTGATCCCAGCCCTTGGGAACTAGAGGTAGGAGAATCAGGAGTTGGTGGCCAGTTTCAACTACACAAGGCCCTGTCTCAAAAGAAAGCCAAGGGGGTGGGGAATTATTGAGGTTTAATTCACATGTAACAAAAGTGTCCATTTATGGTGTAAAATTCTATGACATTGACTGTGCTGATATTTTGTTTGTGCTGTAACAAATAGAGCTTGCCTGAAGATCAGAGTGTGGAGCTAGTCACACGAGCTAGCCATAGAGGCCAGGCAGTGGTGGTGCACACCTTTAATCCCAGCACTCAAGAGGTGGAGACAGGAAGTGATATGGCTGGGCAGAGAGGAATATAAGGCAGGAGGAGCTCAGCATTCAGTCTGAGGTGTCGTAGAGACAGAATTTAATCTGAGGATTCCTAGAGACAGGATTGCCCATTAGGTCTGAGCACTGGTAGAGGTAAGAACTAGTGGCTTCTATGATCTTTCAGCATTTATCCCTATAGCTGACTTGGGGTTTTTATTATTAAGACCAATTAGAATTCACACAACAATTAGCAAACATAAATATTTAGTCAAAACCAGTACCACATGACATGGGACCACATCTATCATCATGCTCCCTAGTGCCCTCTGCCTACTCCTAACAACCACTGACTTCATTTCTGTTCTGCTTGCTTTGCCTTTTGTAAGATGGCACATAAACAGATTGAGAGTGTGCAGCATTTGGAACCTAGCTTCTTATGGGTATCATAATGAATGCATCATATTCATTCATACAGTCCAAGTGTAGGCAGCTCCTTTTCACAGCTCGGTGCCACAACTCGTTCATTTGTTTCTCAGTTTGGTAGGCATCTAGGTTGTTGTCAGTTTGAGGAGAGATTATAAAGAAAGCTGTTACAAATGTTTGGAGACAGTTAACTTTTGGATTGGATGGTAAGTGTATAGCTAAGTTAATAAAAGAACTAAAACCAAAACCACAGTTTCAAAGTAGTAATACTATTTTGCATTTCTTTCAATAGTGTACAGAGTTCTAGCTATCCTAATCCTCATCAGTATTTGGAATTTGTCAGTTAAACATTTTTAAAAAGTTTGCTTTTTGGGAGGATGTAGTTCAATGGCAGAGCACTTATTGAGCATCTTTCAGGCTTAGGGTTTCGTTCCCATCACCATAAACAAACAACAAAAAGCTGCTATCATTTATGGGGGAAAAAAGTAATGCTGTGAAACTTGGTTTTAATTTCCCTAATGTGTGGTGACAAACATAATTTCATGTACTTATTTTCCATCCTCACAGAGAGTCTACTCAAATTTCTTGCCCATGTATTTAACTATTGGGTTGTTTTCTTATTGAGTTCTGAGAATTCTTTGTGTATTCTGGATTATGTCTCTTATCAAATATGTTTTCCACAGATATTCCTGTAATGAGAAGTTTATTTTAAATAACATGAAATCAGGAATCATGATATATCTACAGCATAAGAGCAACTTTACAGAAAACAGAAATGCAATGAATGTATGCCACAATTCCAAGGACCACATAGAAACTCAACACTGACATATTGGAGCAAGTTGAGCTACTAGAAACAGAAGTCTTATGCTATAATGTGTAGTATAAAAGGGAAACAAGTGATTTGTTCCTTTTTGCTCTCCTTGGTGTATATGCTTGGTGATGTTTGTGAGCTGTTACTGGTTCCTACCTTGTCCTTTAACATTTATTGTTTGTTTGTGTGTGCGTGTGTGTGTGTGAGTGTGTGCGTGTGAAAAGACAATCTGTTGGAGTCAGTGCTCTCCTTTCATCATGTGGGATTGGGGATGGAAATCAGTTCCTTAGACTTAGCATCAAGTGCCCTTACCAGCTGAGCCATCCCTCTAGACCTCTTCAAAAACATCTCTACATGGGCTAGTATTAAATCAGTAACTCTAGTCATATATTATCAGGGCTGCTCTAAGTTGTATAAACTTGCTTTATTGAGAAAAGATATCTTATCAATGAGTCGGGTAGAAAATGAAGGTATCCAAAAGTTGATTACCTGTTAAGATGGCCTATCATCATATCTGCATCTTATGTTATTGACTAAACTGGGCTGAATTCTTCCCCTTAATAACACTGGTCTTTCACTTTTTCAGATATGCATGCTATTTTAAAGGATTTAAATCCTAGGCACCAAGACATCATTAAAATTAGGAATTGGTCAAGACTCAAGAACAAGAAGCCCAGGCATGGTAATCTGGAGTTCAATCTAAGAAGCTCTTCAAGCTTCTCTCATGATTCAACACTCCTGCCTGTGTACATCAGCTGATTAAACTGTGTAGTGATGGCCACTCTGAAGGAGAGGGGACATAGATTTGGATCCACGCACAGGGGACATCTCCTAGAATGATGAACAGCCAGGAGTCAGATTTCTAAACAGTCTCGAGTCCCAAGTCTTTATCATATTCACACAGCAGTCTGTGCACAGCAAGGGCTCAGGTCTATCTTCCTCAGAAAAGACTGGAGTCCCTGCATTTCTAATCTACCAACATGTGCAGTTCTTGCACTTTTAATTTATGGGCATTGGGGGGCCCCCTCTGACTTGGGAACATATTGGCTTGGTCTAATGCTTGGAGATTATTAAACTTGGAGCTGTGTTCCACTATCAGGTGTACAGATCTTTTATTTAGAAGATATGGTGCTCTAAATGCACAAAGAGCTCCCTGTCACCTTCACATTAAAGCCCCTAGTGCCTGGTAAATGGAATTATATAGCTGTCATCTCCTTTCCCCAAAGTTTTAAGAGTACAATGGGCTCATTTTTTCACACTCCATCCCAGCTTCAGAACTAAGAGACCTACTTTGTATTGATTTAAGGTCTCAGAAATAAATAAACCTGCTTCACTGCTGTGATTCACAACAAATTCATGATACACTATTGCATGATATATTTCAAGCTCTGGCTCCAGCTCTCTTTTTCCTCTGGTGAGTGATGGGGGAGGTGGGAGGTAGCAGGGAGCTGCAAAGCTGACAGCCTGATGGTTATTGGAGGTGGCTGAGGACTGCAAATCCAAGAGGAGACACTACTGGAGGAATACAGGATTTTTAACTGGGAGGCAAGGGTGAGAAGCTAATTTACTTGATTTCCAGGCTGGGGTTGGGGGAGAAGAAAGGTTGAAGAGAGAGGAGAGGGCTAAAGGGTAGTAAGCTTCAAGTGAAGAATAATCTGAAATAGAGCTATGAGTATGTACGGAAAGAGAAAAGTGAAGAAAACATACCAAACAATGGTGTAATGAAAGGATGATTAGAGAAATAAGGAGCTGAGGACAAGGTTCTGCCTAAGAGGACCATGTTCACAAACCTAAGTGGGCACTTAGCTTGAGTTCAGGGGAAATGCTTTACTAGCAGCAGGAAATGGAAGAGACCCTTCTGAACCGCAGAATGTATGAAGTAAAGACTCTTCTTCATTTCACACTCAAAAGACACCCCAGAATCTTGGGAGGTGAAATGGTTATCCTGGGGATGGGGCAGAGATACATCAGAGGTCCACATATATTAGGTGATTTAGAGACTGCATACTGAAGTGAGGGCATAAATTCTGGCAGGTTAGTTTTTGTTTGTATACTCTCAAGGCTTTCTGTGCCTTCAAACTATGACACTTTTACTAATTTTACTAAACACTGTACTCAAATTATTCTTAAAGGACTATCTCCTAGCCCAAAGTATGACCTTTGACAATGCAGCTGATAACAAAACAGAAGGAAACTGGGCCCCAAAACTTCTGCACGACACTGCAGGAGATCCCTGAGTCTCTGTGACACAATTAACTTTTAACTGTTTTCTTTCTCTCCAGGGTCTCACCACATAGCTCTGGCTGTCCTGGAATTCACTATTTACCAAGATGACCTCAAATTCAAAAAGATCCAGCTGCCTCTGCTGGGATTAAAGACACGAACCACTATGCCCTTCAAGATAAATTTTAATTATGTAATTTTACTATTATATATCATAATATGTAATATTATTTTAAAAATCCCACTCTTATAACCGATTCTTTCTGTTCTAGCCTAACATAGTTCCCTACTTCCAGACCAACACACATCTTCATAGTATTAGAATATTATCAATTAAAAGGAATTTAAGAGCTTTTTTGGACTTCCATTTTAAGGTAAACAATATATTGTATGCTCCCCATTTTTATTGTTGTTGCTTGTTTGTTTTCACAACAGGGTTTCTCTGTGTAGCCCTGGCTGTCCTGGAACTCACTCTGTAGACCAGGGTGGCCTCGAACTCAAAGATACGCCTGCTTCTGTCTCCCAAGTACTGGAGTTAGAGGTGTGTGCCATCACTGCCAGTTTACGCTTTCCATTTTACACAAAGGACTAAAGTCCAAAGTTGCTTGCACGATGGGGACTGAGCAAAAGCCTTTTTTTTTTTTTTTTTTTTTTTGGTTAAAGGTTAAAGATTTGGTTAAAGGTATGTTGGTTAGTTTTTGACAACTTGACATAAACTAGATTCTCCTGGAAAGAGGAAATTTCAGTTGAAGAACTGCCTCCATCAAATTGGCCTGTGGGGATGTGTGTGGGTGAAATTTTGTTGATTAATGATTGATGTGTGAGGCCCCAGCAAACTGTGGGCAGTGCTACCATTAGACAGGTAGTTGTGCATTGGACTACATTATACAAGAGAGCAGACTGAACAACCTATAGGGAACAAGCCAGTTAGCAGTTTTCCATCCAGAGTTCTGCCACTGCTTCTACTTGAGTTCCTCCTACCTGACTTTCCTCAGTGATGAACTGTGATCAGAATGTTGAAGTCAAATAAACCCTTTTCTCTCTAAGTAGCTTTGGCCATGGCGTTTCCCACAGAAACAAAAAGCAAATGAGAACATTCTAGAACTCCAAAAACTTTTAGCACATTTCTGCTATGTTTGTCAATGTGAGCAGAGACACAGGCTTTTCTCTTTATCTTGAAGCTCTGCACTTGAACTTGTTTTCCCAAGTCGTTAGTACTGGGGCCATTATAGACACATGGGGCACTCTTAGGTAGTCAGAGGTAACTTTTGTAATAGAAATCTGAATGACGGGATGGAGAGATGGCTCAGAGGTTAAAAGCATTGACTGCTCTTCCAGAGGTCCAGAGTTCAATTCCTGGCAACCACATGAGCCATCTATGATGAGATCTGGTACCCTCTTCTGGCGTGCAAGCATACATGCAGACAGAACACTCTATACATAGTAAGTAAAACTTAAAAAAAACTCATATTCACACACACACACACACACACACACACACACACACAGAAATCTGAATGGCAATCCCATTGTGTAGTATCTCCAAGCCAGTACTCTGGACGAGGCTGGTTAGAGGTCACTAAGACTTGCTAACAGAGTCAGGAATACTTAGTATGGTTTTCCACAAATCTAAGGAGCATCAAAGGAAAACCAAAGAACTGGGATCAGATTTACCAACATTTTGTCAATGTATAGAAGATGAACTTGAAAATTAAGGAGACCTGGTTACTACAGTATTCTCTGAGAACTTATTCATACTGTCAATGCAAAGCTTACTTAGACAAGATGCTAAACAGTCTCTTCACAAAGGAGAGAGATTCCATTTGGAGCTATGGGAAAAATAGGTAGTGAGGGACTTTAAAAATGATAATTGATGGAATAATGCTTTGAGTGATTAGGGCTATTGTATCAACAAATCCTTGGGGACCTTTGGGAACAGATGACCGACACATATACTACCGTATCATGACCAAACATGGCGCCTCTCCTATTAATGGTGTTCCAAAGTGTGTTAATGGTCTTTAGATAACATCTACTGGGAACACCAATATGTGAATGTACTACTACAGTAAAAAAAGGCATCTAACTCCTCTGTCTCTCTCTTAAGGAATCTTTGCCTTAAGAGAGCCAGAAAGTTTAAAGAATACTGTGTTTATATTTCTTTTCCAGGGTCTGGATAATAAACTGTGGTCAGTATAGACCTGGAATGTACTTTAGAGAAACTACAACAGCACCAGTAGTTTCCTATATTAGTTCATCTAATCCCCACAAAAGCCGTGGTACATAAGTATTACAATGGGCTCCCATTTAAAAATTAGTAAAACTGAAATACACACTAGGGGGTGGGGAAATTGCTCAAGGTGATAATCTGTATGTGGTAGAAACAAAAATTAAACCTGCAGAGCTTGGCTTGAAAGTCTTATGTTGCTAGTCTATGTAACCTCTTTCTGTCAAAGAGACAATGCCAACTTTTCCACAGTGATAGCTAAGAAATATCTCCTCCCCTTCTTGAATCTCCCTAACTCTCTCACACTGTATATGGCAGCATTATGGGTAGGCATGAATTGTACAGTATAAGTCCCTGTTCCCACAAACAAGTCTCCTTCATATGAACCCTAGTACTGTGTTCAAGAGTCAGATGTGACAACACACATTTCATGCTGCATAGTGTGACTTTTTTGGACCAAATCTCAAAAGCAAGATTCGGGCTAAAGAGATGGCTCAGTGGATAAAAGCACATACTCCCCTTCCAGAGAACCTGAGTTCAATTCCCAGCGTCCACACCAGGCAACTCATACCTCCATGTAACTCCAGCTATAGGGGAACCCAATGCCTCTGGTCAGCACAAGCACCTACAATTACGTGTACACTCTCATCACACACATACACATAATTAAAAAATAAAAATGAATCTTAAAGAATAGCAAGATTAGCAAACTTAGCCCTTAGAGGACTTACAGCTCTCAGTTATTTGTACTTTTTTTCCTGGTAGATTCAGTGGAAAGAGGGGCCTAACTTTACCAAAGGGAAAAAGATTATGGGATTTCTTTTCTTCCTAAAAGAGAAAGAGAAGCTTTAAAAATAATGTTTGCCACAAGGAAGTCACATATAACCTTCAGAGTCATCTATCCCCCACACATCACAGCCATTAGTAGAGTCCTTACCTCCACAGGCAACTGCTGTCAGAGCACACCCATAAACCACAAATTCGGATTGCTGTCCAATGATTGGGATTTCATCAAGTCTGGGGCTGAGAGATAGCAGGCTCTGGCCTATATCAGTGCTTCCTTACAACAGAGGTTCCTCTAGCCTGGCTGCTACAGGGCACTATGTTAAACATGAGAAATCGAAACTGAGAGGTGCTCGAGGAAGGGAAATATTTATGTTACCGCAAATGTCCAAAAGGCACCCTAGCTTAGGAGTTTATAACTGCAATCATCTCAGCTTCCCAAGTGTATGTGCTGTCAACTTGAAACCTCAAGTGCACAACTGTTGCTTCTGTCATACCAGCATGAGTCCCATCATCCTGAAGACTTAGCCACCTGCAGCCTAGAGTTTCTGAAGTTCTGCCTACTGTAACCTTGAGAGACACAAAGAAGCAGATCCTATGAACTTCTACTTATGCCATCACTCTCAACACTCTCTTGTGGACACTAAGCAGAGACCTGAGCCCTTTATGATGTTACTTAAGTTCTAACTCATCCAATCTTCCACTTGTTTCAGTTTTGTCTGGGCCAGGATACCACTAATCAAATCCCCAAACAACAAGAAACTGGAAAGAAGTTCTTGATTTTTGAGTTCTAAACATCACTTGGGTTACCCCCAATCACCAGCTCACTGCCTTTGATTTAAGTGTCAAATCTATATCACAAAAGTCAAATCCAGAAACCATCTCTCTCCTTGACTTGGCAATATTCTGAATACTTTACAATTAACTGCAGGTAACAAAACAAGGCAGGTGTGGAAGAAACATAAATACTCTGATCACCAGGGGAAAAGAATAAAAATACAAATTTGGAAGACACCTTATAGTTTTGAAACAAAATATACAGCATTAGAGAACAGTGCTGGAGAATAAAATGTACAGAAAACTCAACAAAAAAAAAGGAAGAAGGAGAAGAAATACAGCAGTAATACTTTTATTTATTATGCAGGTTACTAGAAGGAAAAGAGGGAAGAAGAAATCTCTTAAGACTATTTGGAAGTGAAAGGTAGGAAGGTGTACACTAAAAAAGGTCAGCATCATCATATACGCAGAAATGGAATGCAGCCATAAAAGCCAATGCACACAGGCGATGTAATAAGTTGGAAATTGTATGTGCTAAAGCTCTTATCTTTTAAATGCACAAACAGTTTACATGTTGCTACATTACATGAGGAGGATATGTGGCATGTCAACACTCCTTCTCCCAATCTCCCATGATAAGTTAAATCAGTGATGGGGCTTGAGAGGGTGGGAAGGGTTGGGAAAAAATCCAGGAGGAAGAAAGTTTTTAAAAAATCTCTGTCTCAGCAAAAGTTTTCATTAAAATTTTAGACAAATGATCCCTGTGTCCTTCTCTCTTGCTGCCTGGGGCTCCATGCTATTTCTATGCAAATAACAACCTCGTGGTTTATATCTTATTATTTCCACCGGAGCTGCAGCGACATGACCTGAGACGTGTAAGAGGTGGGATGGGGGGAGGGATGGAAAGGAGAGAGATACAGAGAGAGGGAGAGAGAGATGGAGTGGGTGTTCACTCAAGTGTGAAAAAATATTGTCAGGAGTGAGCGTCAAGAACAAAAAAAAAATTGCAGGGATAACGTGTTTATTTCAGTCCCCCCACCCCACCCCCACCCTTGCAAACCAGCACCTTTTAAAATTCATTGGGCATCAGGCGATCATGCACAATCCATCTGCTTTCACTTTATCATTTGCATTTCATGCCTCCTGGCTTTTGATGTGCTGATACTTTGATGCAGTCAGGAGATTCGCATTATCATTATTTCAATTTTCAAAGGGGTCAACGGGATCAGCACTTGCACACACAAAATCTTTTTTCCCCTATAACCTCTGTACACCCCCTTCTTATTCTTCACCCTAATGTTTAACATAAAGGATAAAGACTCCGAAAGGTGAGTATCAGATGTTTACAGGCTGATACTGTATATAAGCCTGCATGTACCACCTACATTTCCACTCTGTACACAGGTACACAAATACAGTGAGCAAATGGTCAAGATTTAAAATGAAGCTGCACAGTACTTCAAGTACACAAAGACTTTCTCACATGGACACTCGGAGAGAAGCACATTCAGAAAAAAAAGAGTGGAATCTACAAGCAAGACATAGAAACAAAGAGAATCAACTCACATGAAAGACATACACTAAGAGTGACTAGCACAACTCTGGAGTAAGTGAGATAGAAAGAAATGTACACAGAGAACAGTGAGCAGAGACTAGAAAGAGTAAGGATGTTAGAAGACAGCATTTGGGAGTGAGTCTGAGACAGAGAGCTCTCTGATAGCTTTCCTTTTCATTCTGAGAAGCAAGTGGGACAAAAGGACATTCCTAATGAACTTGCATGAAATCGGGTGTTTTTCTAGCAGCAAGACTTTGTACTTAAGAGGTGCAGACATGAAGATAGAAAAGCAGGTGGAGCAGGATTAGGTAACCTCTACAAAGAACACTCCCTTCAACTAAAATGATCACATTCTTCTGGGAACAAGATACAACAGAGCCTCCCCTCAGTAACAAGGCCTTTCTCTAACAAGCAGCCCTATAGGCTAGGGAAGAAAATACTGAATTTGATCAAAACAGATTTTAAGAAAGAAACCTCTAGTGTTTTCTTCTTGGCACAAATGAAATTAACTAACAAAATGCATGCAAGTCCCTCAAAACACAACAATTTGTGTGTGTAGCATACTGGTGTATGTGTGTGTGTGCGCGCGCGTGCGCACGCGCGTGCGTGTATTAATGTAACCATATACACTTCAGAAACACAATCTCTGTCCACATAAGAAAACATCACAGAAATACAGGGGCATGTGTCATTTTAAAGTTCTATCCTCATAGAAAATGGTGTCTAAAACTCTCTTAAATGTTCATCAAAATCTCATTCTTAGATAATATATAAAGAGCAACTTATAGGGGGCTGGAGAGATGGCTCAGTGGTTAAGAGCACTGACTGCTCTTCCAGAGGTTCTGAGTTCAATTCCCAGCAACCACATGGTGGCTCACAGCCATCTATAATGAGACCTGGCACCCCCTTCTGGCATGCGGGCACACATGAAAGGAATGCTGTACACATAATAAATAAACAGATCTTTTAAAAAAAAAAAGAACAACTTATAAAAATTAAGATTCTCAGCAATTTTTCTCTGTGCAATAATCTTCAATGGTGGCAGTTCTTTACTTTCATTGAAGGTCTGGTAATGCTTTGCCTTTCCTTAGAAAGAAAAGCAAATCCAAAGGACACAGTTCATAGGAAGGCAGAGAACAAGCTCCCACATCAAACAATTCCTGTAATTTCTGATATTCCCTCAAGCTAATTAGACAATGAAATTATCTACTATTTTTTTAAGTGTGAATGATAGGATTTCCACCTAGTCCCTATTCTTTCATTAAAAACCAAGCCTTAAGAAAAAATTAAAAAGCACTTCTACTATACAAGTGTTCTTTTTCAGAGATTTCTCAAAATAGCAAAATTATACATCCTCAACACCCCGATCAGTACTAAATCCATACTGCAAAGCTAAGGGGCATAAACACAGTTTCCAGTACAACTTGGCATGTGTATAACTCTACAAAAACAGTCACCAAGCCACGTAAGGGAGATCCATGAAAACCTACACTTTGTGCTAAGTACCTGTATGTTTTCTTTAGCTTCACAAAATTAAGGTGCAAAATAACACCCCTCTTCTGCAGACAAGAAAGATGTAGAGCTAAAGGTTATATACTTGTACATTGTAATCCAAGTAATCTCAAACTATTCCATACAAATTCCATAAATATATTTCCTGCTGGAGAGAAAATAAAGTCCAGATGCCTAAAGTGTATGTGAGAGACAGAGAGACTGAGGGGGGAGGAGGTTTCACTGTCTTGTTAGTTTTACTCTTTTAAGCAGTAACCTCACTATCTTTTATCCCTTTTAGAAGAGCCTTATAAGCGTAAATGGATCACTATACTCTGAAAGAGAAGGTACATGTCTTGGTCTTTCCTTTCCTCAGCAATTCATCTATGTACCCCCAATCATTTTACCACTCATTATTTACTGAGCACTTCCACTACAAGTGTTCTTTTTCAGGTGTATTTATAAATTTCTCAAAACATAAAAACTGTACATCCCCAATACTTTGGCCAGTGTTAAATTAATACTGTAGAGTAAAAAAAAAAAAAAAACAAAAACCAAAAGCCAGTACACTTAGGACATGACAGCTTCCTATGCGAGACCACATCTCTTCACATATCAAAGGCTGGGACAAAACAGAAGCACTCAATTCTTAGTCTTTCTAGACAGAGACTAGAATATGACCTCTTCAGAACAGAGGTTATATAGTTTTTTCTCTACTATACGTATATTATAATATATCATACACATAATACATACTTACATGTTTATATTATATTATATTATATTATATTATATTATATTATATTATATTATATACATATATAATACACACACTCAAGACTGGGATTCATGCCTGGGACACAAATAGGTACTCAAAATATTGAACTGAATGAAATCAATGAATGAATGAATGGGTAAGCGAGTCAATGAGTAAACACTAGAGGAGGAGCCACACTAGAAGCTGCCCTCTAGTCAGGACCTTGAATTAAAAAGTCACTCTTTTTAATCATTAAACAATCTCATATACTTGTCCTAAACCCTGGCAACTTACTTTGTTGAGGGCACCAGCTCCTGTCAGAATTAAGTGAGAATTCTCAACCTGGATTGTTCTTTGTCCCAGTCGGACAAGGTAAGCCCCGATACCAATGGCCCGGCATGTAACCTTTAAGAAAAGAATAAATTCTGTATGTCATTTATTTATGTCTTCTCTCAAGCTTTAAAAACAAAGGTACAGATTAAATGTACAAAATTCACATGAACAAAAACCATTGTTTTTAATGAAGTCTAATAACAATATAAAACCCCACCCAAATTCCAGATCAAATAGGGACAAAATTCATTGAATAATTTAAGTATTAGATGCTCCAGGAGTCATGGTCCATTTATTTGTCTGTTTCACAGATGCCTGTCATAACATGCACAAGTAAGTTAAGTACTAAGAAGAAATTCAAACTGTTAAAAACCTGGTAGAATTTTAGAGAAATAAGAATGAAACTAAATGCTGAAATAAGCCTAGGTTTGTTTGGGAAATTCAGGAACTTATATCATCCCATGTTGCTGTTTCTTGTGTATGATTATGATAAATTTGTAGATGTATCATTTTTAGGAAATAATGCCATTTAGGACTGAATGGCAGTGAGAAAGGATAGAAATAAACCCAGCCACACACCCAGCTATTCAATAAATTTCATAGCTTGTGGAGAATGGGGGATGTAGCTCAATAGTAGAGAGCATATGCCTAGTTTATGTGAGGCCCTAGGTTCAATCCCTAGCACTGAAAGGAAACATTATTCTAGGAATATTTACCAGGCTGATGGTGATGATCTCATCATAAGCCAATGAAGATTCTCCAGCAATCATTCCAGAACCCCGAAGGTTCTCTGCTCCAAGTCCTTCTTCTTTCCCAATAATATCTGTTATCTTATACCTATGGGATATAACCATGACAAATCACAAAGGTTAAATACAGTAGTAGTAACTCATAAACAGAACAACAATCATTACAAGACTATTTAATACAAGTGCTTTAATTCTATTTATGTTCTTCCTGCCTAAGCCTCTCCATCTTAGCTTGGATACTACTTACTGGAGAGGGATATTCTGTGACAGAAACAACAAAACCTGGAATTTAGCTGGTACAAACAGTGGTATGGCTCTGGGGATAATAATTTCTGTAAGATGGGCATTATAATATCTATTTCTAAGATATGGGAGAGATGACAGTTAAAGCAACAAAACGGCATGACACATCTCAGATTTTAAAAGCCTTTTCTTACATACTTGAATATATTTTAAAAAACCAGGGCCGCTGGCAGCAGTGGCACATGCCTTTAATCCCAGCACTTGTGAGGCAGAGGCAGGCAGATCTCTGTGAGTTCAAGACCAGCCTGGTCTACAAGAGCTAGTGCCAGGACAGGCTCCAAAGCTACAGAGAAACCCTGTTTCAAAAAACCAAATAAATAAATAAATAAAAAGCAGGGCCAATATATGCCATAAATACTAAATAATCTTTGACAATTTTAAATAGGAATAAAAAATACAAATAAAGAGGAAGAGGGAATTCTCATCCCTCTCCAAAGATTATAATAAAGAGAAAGGTCAAGATGATGTGTCCCCCTACAGATAACAAGTATACTGGCGATGGTTCTTTGAAGGGACTGTTGTGATGTATGCACAAGTGAAATGCTGACAAGGTGCCGAGAAAGCAGACAGTGGGTCTAGTGGGAGTCACTCATCTGTCTTCCCAGCAGGGGTTAGCAGGGATAGCTGACAATGGTAAATGGGAGATGGGGAACAGAGTTAATAAAAGGAAGGATCCACAACACCATACATACACATGCACGAATATACATGCACACACATACACGGAAAGTACAAGGCTGGAGGCAGAGATGGGCATTAATGATTTATTGTTCCTGGCACAGGACAGGAATTATGTTTTATTTTAACTTTCATAAGCTGAAATAATAAAATTACGGCTCCATAATGGTTCTTAAACTCCCCATCCTTGTATTTTTCTGCTCCTTTCTGTCGATCCCTCCACGGATTCCATTTCTTTGTCTAAGCTGTAGTCTGTGACTGTATCTCTGCTTCTCAGATTGCTCTAAGCTTTCTATTTTTAGCCTCTCCCAATACCAAGTTACTCCCAGTTTTTTTTTCTCCCCTATATATCTAGACTTCAGATTCTAGAGTTATGTCATAAATAAAGCTAATCTTCCTTTACAAAGAGACATGAAGAAGCTGGCAAAACTCCACTCACTATACCCAAGGCACCACAGTGAACCCCTAGGGACACTGGAGTATATTTTTAGAAAAGTACTATGACATGTGATATCTGTTAGACCCTGTGTAAATGATTAGCTTTAGGAAGTTCACAGATTACCATAAGATTGAATATTGTCAAAAGAAATACAGCACTATCTTTACAAAGCCAGGTTTTCACAGTTTCTGTGGAACAAATGCAAGCTTTCACAAAAACCAAGGAAGTACAAGAAGTGAGGGTGGTTATATGCAAGGTGACTTCAAGGTCTGAATAGTCTGCTAACACAGTTAACACACTATTAGTAAGTTATTGTAATTATTTAAGAATTAGTTAGGTACTAGTCTAAGATGCTGGAGCAGAGGTATGAAGAACAGGAATTCAAGACCATCCTTAGCTGCATAGTGGCTTCAAGGCTAGCCTGAGGTACATAGAACCCTGTTTCAACACTCCCCAAGTCCCTACCCAGAAAAGCAAAAATGAGATTTTTCCCCCAATTCACATGCATTACTTTATTCAAGTGATCACTAACATCATAGGATAGAAACATATTAGGATGCTTTTGCATTTAACTACTTAATTTTAAAAAATTAGTTCTCTGTTTAGTTTAGAATTGCTTTAAAAATATTTTATGATACTGAAGGTGCCATGAGCCTGGCAGTGATGGCGCACACCTTTAATCCCAGCCCTCTGGAGGCAGAGGCAGGTGGATCTCTATGAGCTCGAGGCCAGCCTGGTCTACAGAGCAAATTCCAGAATAGCCAAGGCTATACAGAAAAAGCCTGTCTTGAAAAACAAAAACCAACCAACAAAACAAAAAAACCCCAAATATGCCGTGAATTAAGGAAGTCTGAAAACCTATGGCATAACCTATATGAAGAAACTATAAAACATGAAAAAAAATACACTTCAATAAATAGAAAAACATGTTTCTTTTTGGGAAATTAAAAAGAAAGATGTCAGATCCTTATAAATGATATATAAAACCAATACAATCCAAATTAAAGTCATTATGGAGAATTTTGGTGATCAAAACATGGGCCAGGCCATGGGTTTGTTTTCCAGTATCACAAAATTAAAAAACCACATCAGCTAATTACAACTTGAAAAAAAAGTGAGAAATACATCTAATAACAATAGTTAAATAGTGAGGCAATGACCCAAGAATATAAGAATTAGTCAATAAATAGTGCAGCAATTAACATTGCAGAAAATACTTTCAGAGAGGTTATCAAAACATTCAAGCCTCACTGGTAATCAAAATTGCAAGATAAAGTTGCTGTTCTTAAAATACTCATTATTGTAACATAGTAATTATTGTTTTATTAACAATAACTAAAACATAGTGATTAATGAGCACAGTTAGAACAGAGGAAAGAAGTGCTATCACATACTCAATGACCGGGAATGCAGATCTTGGGAGGGCAATTTGAAAAATTTTAAAGACCTTTTAATATGGACTTTTGACCTGTGAATATCTAGAAATTAATCCAAAGGGTTAAACAGCATCCTGTGTTTAACATCTCCCACCCCTCCCATTCCTGCAATTCATATTCAAGTGCTCAAACTGTTAGGACACAAACACTTGATGCTGTTGCATTCAACTACTTAAACAGAAACATTAGTGTATATTCTAGCTTATGGATATAGTGGGAAGAAAATTGGCATATTGAGGGTACCATGGACAAAGAAAGCTTGAGAACTTAATTAGGAATACTCAGCTCAAAGATGCAATAGTGAAAAGCTGGAAATGGCCTGATTTTCAAAGATAATATATTTATTATGATGAAATGTTATGCAACTATTAAACTTCATGTTTATGTCTGAAGGAAGATTAGGTTTATTTGTAATATAACCCTAATCTGAATATAAGAAATTTCCCTAAAATAATTTTTAGTTCAAAGGATAAATTGAAAGAAATTCTTATCTGCTATAATCCCAATTATTTTCATAGAAAGAAAAGATAACAAATATAGAAATGACAGTAAGAATAATATAAATTCATAATTGTGGCTTCAGGGTAGGCTTGGGGCTGGTGTTTTACTTTTTGTTCAGATTTACACATTTCATTGTTTCTCAAATGAGTAAATAATATAAATATTACCTAAAAGCCTCCATCAAAAGCAGGGCACTCCAGCTAATAAGTAGTAAAGCTAAGGCACAAATCTTAACATGTCTAGATTGTACAAGAGAGTTATTCAAAGGTGTAGGAGCACAAAAGTAAGGAAATATTTTCATTCCTTTGAGACTCATGGCCAAATTCATCTGAGATATAAATACCCACCTGGATTCGCCTTCATCCTCCACATGTTCACAGTGGACAGAATTCAGAGCACTGACTCTTTTATAATCCTGGGGTGTCAGATATAAATACTTGTATCCCTATAAAGCACAAACAGTTTTTAACTCATTGTCATTTTCACATAACCAAAACAGAGTCAAAAATATAATGAAGCTTGTTCCAAAATGATAAAAAAAAAAGCTTGCTTTAAAATGATAAATCATTTGAGTTATTGTCTAACAGAACACTAGCATAGGAAGTTTGGAAAATGAAGTTCCTATATTTTAGTCACTGACTGTCTACCCATGAAACAAGATACCCTCTAGTTACAATTTCAGGTATGGTCCATTCATTTCACTCTTCAATAGGGTAAAAGGGTCATTTCCAGGTCTTTAGTGACACTTCTATTAGAGATATCAAAATGGGATTCAGAAACTGTGAATTACTGCTCTTCACTCAAATTCATATCATTGTCAAAATAGAGAGGGGTAAAGAATGAATGAAAGGATCACAAATCTGAGAGATTAACATTGAAACCAGAGGTCTAAGCAGTACAAACAGTCTGAGCACAAAATTCATACTTTTGCATTTTTCAATAAAAAATTCTATTTATATTAAAAAACTGTATTAATACTTAGTGGTTTATTTGCATGCATACACATACAAACTTATAGTTAAGGCAGAGTACCATGTTATACATGTTTAACATGCTATATGTATTTATAAATTAGCATTTTTTGTACACTGAGATGTGGCACAACCATCATGACTAATTCTGAGTTCTTCCAATACCCAAAAGAAACACAAACTTGCTAGTGATCATTACTGACTTCCATATACTTTATAGGTGAAATTTAATGAACTATAATTTACATTCACTAAAATCCATTGACTTTGTTATAAACTTTCATTTTTGAGGCAATGTTTGACTATACTTCCCAGGCTGGCCTTAGCATCTAGAGGACTTAGGATCATAGATTTCAGCAACCATAGCTGGATTTAGTTATTATAATCTGACGAGTTCTGATAAATGTGTATACTTATGTAAGCACCACCACAATCAAAATAAGGAAAAATTTTATTATACTTTGAAATAGTCTTATATATATGAAAAGTAGGTAGGAAAAGAAACTGAGAAAAAGGAGTCATGAAGGTATATAGAAAACCAAGACAAGAAGCATTTTAAAAGATAAAGCAGAACAATGGTGTCAAATGCTGCCTGATCACCAAATAAATACTAAGATGAGGACTGAGAATTCAATGTCAAATTTAAAACACACAATTTTTGGTGACCTTGACAAAAGTAACTCGATTATACTGGTTCAGGTGCGAGCTTCACAGGAGGGGGCTCAAGAAAATGAGAAGAGAGTCTGGAGATAGTAAGAGCAGATAACTCTTTGAAGAAGTTTTGCTCTAAAGGAAAGAAGGATGGGAGTGAGTTACTGGAGGGAAATGTTTGTCAAGGGGAGTTCCAGGAGAGAGGGAAAAGGTGATGATGAGCCAGAACTGAGAAGATCAAGGGTATAAATGGAGGGATGGTTTTAGGAAGGGGTGGAATTGTGCAATTAAAGCTCAGGAGTAAGGTAGAGGGGAGTTGAGGCAGACACAGGAAGTGCTCGTCTATACAGCAAGCCAGAGTTTTTTTTGGCTTGCTTTTGTTGTCTTATAGTACTGGGGACAAACCTGGCATGGAAGTACCTTGGGAAGCAAGGACTGATACTGAGTAGAAAAGAAGATAAGGGAAGAGGGTGGGGAGGTCCTGAGGAAAGAGGAAATGTGAAACCATCATCTAAGAGTTTAAAAGGCTCAGATTTAAAAAGTGGACCAGTCAGAGAACATTTTTCTCCATCTATGTTTAGTTGCACAAGTGCACATGTGGAGGAAGTAGACAAAGTTAGTTTTAAAAAAGGTTTTACTTCTAAAAGGATAGAGTAAACAGAATGAACAAAAAGGTGACAATTATAATGTTATGATGAACCTTGGAATTTAAAGAAGTTGAATGAGCCAGGTACAGGCCTTAATCCCAGCAGAGGCAGGTAAACCTCTGTAAAGTCAAGGACAACAGGGTCTACATGGACAAGCTAAAGCTACATAAAGAAACCTGTCTCAAAACAAAACAAGAACAACAAAAACAAAACAATAAAAAAACCGACCAAACAAACGCTTTTGTAGTATGATTGGGCATCTGGATGGGGGTTTGGATGGAGATGCCATAGAGGACCTCAGACTCTTCTATAGGAAATTCCAATTTTTGACCCTCATCTCTCTCCACAGTTTCCTAACTAAGAGAAACTGGTAAGTCTGTGCTGACCCCAGAGAAACCTGGGTGCAAGAATACATTGCTGACCTGGAGCTGAATGCCTGAGAGGCTTGGAGGCAGTGAGGAACCCAGAAACCTTCATAGGCCCTGTGTGGAGCAGGGTCTAAGTTTCAGAATATCCCAGCCACCTCCACAGCTCCATCTCCTGTAACTGTTCGCTGCCAAGTAGCTACATACAGGGACTCTCAACTTGAATTCTAATTTAATTTAATATTATTTAAGTTTGTAATTTATTTTATTGTTACACTTGTGTTTGTAACTCTTAGTTCTGAAAGATCTCAGGGAACTTTCCAACACCCATTCCCCCTCTCCTTGCTTACCCTGTGTTTGGTAACATTGGAAGTGGCTGTCACCAGCCTATTCTAGGTAGATACAGTGACAAGGTCACATACAGACAAAGAAACAATGGATGCTTTGTTTACACCAGAGGAATAATAAATATTCTCTTATAAAAGTGACCGGAATTGAGTTTTATTTCATTTTTTTCGGAAAATCAGAATTATGGATGAATAGGAATAACAGCAAATAATAAAAAGATGTGAAATAAGATCCAGGGATGGTGGGAAGGGGTGGGAAGGTGAAAATGGGTGGGCTTCCATAGAGGCACTCTCCTTCATACTGGAATTATGTCTCTGAGCCACTGGAATGGTAGCTATTTTGTAAATCAACTCATTAAGTACCTGCTGTAGAAAAGGTCAACATTTAAATAAATATCATCAAGTGGCATATTAGTTATGTGTCCGAGGAATCAAGCTTTCTTAAGAACAGTTTTGAGGATTGCTCTAAACTCGGTGTTTTATACATTGTCCATTTGATCTGGAATTTTGTTTTGAGTCAAGTCCCACTTGTATCCCTGTCTGACCCAAAGCTCAGAGATCTGAGTGCCTTTGCCTCCTAATTGCTGAGATTAAAGGCACAACCACACCACATATTCCTTCCCCTCCCAAAGTTTATGTGTGAAAGTATTAACCCCCAGTACAGCATTATTCAGAGGTGATTGGTCATGAGGGCTCTGAACTTGTGAATTGTATTGAAGTCACATTTTAATGAGTTTAGAGAGTTGGGTAGGATTTCTGTGGTAGCAGCAAGACCTATTTCTTTGTTGCTTTATTTTCACTTGTCTCTGCTGTTTGGCTGAAAGTACCCTGGTCAACTTCAGAAACCAGGAGGGGAAATAAACCTTTCTTCCTTTGTACTGAGTTTCTCGGGTGTGTTGTCAAGGTGATCGAGAGCAGACAGAAGCACCTGCCAATGCAGTAGTGCACCACAGGAGAAGGGAAGGTCTGGGGAGAGCTTGGGGGAGTGGGAGGGTGGAGATGGAGGAAGGGCAGATATTGGAGCAGGGAAGAAGATATCTACACTAAGGGAGCCATTTTAGGGTTGGCAAGAGACTTGGCTCTACAGGGGATCCCAGGTGTCCACAGGGATGTACCCTGCTAGGTCCTTGGGCAGCAGAGGAGAGGGTGCCTGAACTGGCCTTGTCCCATAGTCACACTGATGAATATTTTGATTATCACCATAGTAATTTCGTCCAATGGATGGAGATAGAGACAGAGACCCACATCCACATCAGAGCAATGGACTGAGCTCCCAAGGTCCAGTTGAAGAGCAGAAGGAGGGAGAAGATGAGCAAGGAAGTCAGGACCGTGAGGGGTTGATCCACCCACTGAGACAGTGTGCCTGTTCTAATGGGAGCTCACCAAATCCAGCTGGACCGGGACTGAACGAGCGTGTGATCAAACCGGACTCTCTAAATATGGCTGCCAATGGGGACGGAATGAGAAACCATCGATAATGGCACTGGGACCTGTCTATTCTGCATGTATTGGCTTTTTGGGACCCTAGTTTACTTGGATGCACACCTTCCTAGGCCGGGATGGAGGGGGGAGGGCTTTGGACTTCCCACCAGGCAGGGTACACTGCCCTCTCTTAAGGATGGAGGGGGAGGGAGGAGGGCTAGTGGGGGAGCAGGAGGGGAATGAGAGAAGGGGAGGAAGTGTCAATTTTTGAATGGAAAAATAAAAAACAAAAAACCGACCCAACAAGTTGAATGAAAGAGTGGGAAAAAGAAAGAATAAAAAAGTAGTAGAATCACAGTATTTGTAGGCTTAAAGGACTATTGCATTTTGAGTACTATAGAAAAATTGGGCACATGGAACACATATGATTTTTTTTTTGCAAGTCCAATTCTTGTTCCACTGTTAGCTGCTACATAGGTGTGTGGGATTCCTTCTGCTCTGGTGAGTTCAGAAGCTCTGAGGACAATAGGATGGAAGGGTAGCAAAGAGAGAGATGCTTGAAATATATTCTAGAGAAACTGAGCAAGGATGGGACCATTAGAGGAGAGAATCTTTCCCAGTTATGGAAAGGATTATCTATGTGAGTAGAGCAATTCCCCAAAATTAATACAGGACTAAGCAGCATTGGAGAAAGTAACAATATATTTAGAATTAAAAGATGCAAAGTAGAAAAGGCGGCTCAGGGGTTAAAAGTGCTTACTGCAAACTGGGAGGTTGTGGTGCATGCCTTTAATCCAGAATTTGGGAGCAGAGACAGGCAGACCTCTGTGAGTTTGAGGCCAGCCTGGTCTATAAAGTGAGTTTCAGGAGAGCCAGGGCTGTTTCATAGAGAAATTCTGTCTCAAACAAACAAACAAACAAACAAAAACCAAAACAACAACAGAAAAACTGCTTACTGCTACTGCTCTTGCAGAGCCCAGGTTCAATTCCTAGTATCTATACGGCAGCTCACAAGTGGCTGTGACTCCACTTCCAGAGGCTCCAACATCCTCTTTTGTTGTCCACAGGCTCATGCACACACATGGTATACATACAGATATATCAGATGCACATACATTTTATTTGTATAAAATAAATAAATTTGGGGACTGGAGAAGACCAGATTTCAATTCCCAAATCTATGTTGGGCAGCACACAACAGCCTGTAACTCCAACTCCAACTCCAGGGGATCTGATACACTCTTCTGGCCTTCGATGGTACCTGCATAGATGCATAATCCCCGCCTACACACAT
The DNA here is from genome assembly GCA_004026605.1 of Ondatra zibethicus. NCBI lineage: Eukaryota > Metazoa > Chordata > Mammalia > Rodentia > Cricetidae > Ondatra > Ondatra zibethicus. The sequence continues at coordinate 122,037 of PVIU01002978.1, forward strand.
ATACAATAAAAAATTAAATAAATCATGCTTTTTTAAAGTTGTAAAGAAAAAGAGGGTATGATCAAAGGGTAGGGAATAATAAGAAGTAGCATGATAACATGAGACTATAAGATGGGATTTCCCCCCACCCCCCAGGGAAAAGGGAAAAGGGTCTGAAAGAGCAATGAGAATTAAAAAATAGTGCCCCCCCTCCAGGAAAATAGCACAAGGGAAGGAGAAAACAGCTGCCACTTAGGAATTAAACAAGGAATTAGTGTCTCTAGAGTCAGTTTTCAAGTAGAAAAGCAGGTTTGTGAAGAACTGATGATGTAAGAGATTTTGTTGATGACTGGTAACTGCTCCTAAGTCCCAGAAAGCACAGTGAAATATTTTAAAGATAGGTATTTTGGGTTTGCCATGTGTCATACTAAATGCATTGTTATTAGTTCATCTAAGGTTCAGCCACAAAAACAGTCACCTGTGAAAAACCTGGAGAAGAAACCAGATGAACACACTGAAAATCTGTCTCTAACATGCAGTCTTTAGTTTTGATGTTATCTGTTTCTCAGTGTGAAGACTGAATTCAGAGCCTTGAGCATTCAAAGAAATGCACTATCACTGGGCTACACTCCAGCTCTTAAGGTAGGTGGTTTTCTTGTTTTGCTTTAAATTACATTTATTTTGTGTATTATGTGAAGGGGAATGGGTGTGCATGTAGAGATCAGAGAACTTATGATAAATGGCTCTTTCCTTCTACCAAGTGATCCTAGAGATTGGATTCAGGTCTTTAGGGCTGGCAGCATCCACCTTATTTTCAGCCACCTTACTGGGCCCAAAAGAATTTTCTTAAGTAATTTTGTAAATGCTGCCTTTCTTCCTCTCACATACATGAACATATCCCTATGCATAAACATACAGAGTCATGAAGTGCTATTTCCTTGTAGGCTATACCTTGTAGGGATCCTCTGGATCTACCCAGGCCACATGGAACATATGACGGATTTCTTCTGCCAGTCCAATTCTAGCTCCACTGTTGGCTGCCACATAGATGCGTGGGATACCTTCTGCCCTGGCAAGTTCAGAAGCTCTGAGAAACAGCAAATCCTCTTGAGGCCCAAAGGACCCAATCCGATATGTAATGTCATTGCCAATGACGATGATATCTCGGCCATCTGGATATTCAGGGCTTTTAAGACTCATTTTCCAAGCTACCATGCCAATCTACAAAGACAGAAACAAATGAATAGAGCTTCATACATGCATTTACTTTTCAAGTTCTTCAAGGATAAGACACTAGATTTAGACACATCCTTCAGAAGATAGGCATTGTGAAAGAACAAAATTACTTTGGAAAGCAGAAAAATATTCTAGGACACTGCTTCACATTATTACAGTGTATCCCAAAGTTGTCTCAATTCTTCAGTGCGATTACTTAAAGAAAATGGAAAAACTCCACATCTAAATGCACTCAAGATTACATGTTGAAGAATGTTATGGCAGTGGAGGTAAGTCTAGAATGTCCATTTACCAAACTGTACATTAAGACACTATATTCAACTTTTTAGTGAGATTTGTTTCAAGAAATATTTAGCACATAAGGGATAAAAAGAACATCACTTCTCACAGACTGTCCAACTTTTGTGATCTGAGGCCCTTATACTCTCCCCTCTATGAAAGACAGAGAGATTCTTCACTGGCTTGGTCCAGGTACTTTCCATTTCTGTAAGGACTTTCTATCGCTCAACACTGTATCCTTGAGAGCAACTCTTGCTACTTTCTTCAGCTCTAGAAAACCAAAGGATGCACAGAGCTAATCTCTTGATGCACTATGATATATGTAAATCTCTGCTCTCTATTCAGTGGCATCTGACCAGCCACACAAACAAATGATATAGATTTGACAGTGGTGCCATGTCTCTTTTCAAACTCTCACAGCCCTCTCCTTTTTAATCCCCTTCTACATTGAGAGCTACTCAATCCTACTTGTTTATTTGCTAGTCCCATTTCTTTCCTATTCACTTACACCTCACTTACAGCTGCAGTTTTTCATGTCTGCCTGTCTGTTTCCCATATACCTGGATAAGTACTGCTTTCTATTCTTTTCCCTTCTTTTTTTTTTCCTGTCTCCTGCTTCTCTCCCTACCCCCACCACTCATGCCCAAACACAAAGCCTACCAGATGAGTATTTCTAGTCCTGCCTAATGGAGTCCAGCCACATCTACAGCACTGGTCCCTCATCCCCAGGCTGCTGCACATCACCTCATTGGGGAACTGACCATCAGGAAGAGCCATTAACAGATGTAAATAGCAGCATCCCTGGAAAACCATATGCATCACCCAGACTCAACCCGGCCAGTGATCATAAGCTCTGAGTACACATTCCTCAATCCAATTGCACATCCACTCTAATCAGGCTGGTTGAGGCTTTCTACACAGCTATTTGTGATCCTCTGCATTAAGAAATATATATGAAACACCCAATGATAAATATAAGCTATTTAATATATCATACCATTGGCCAAACACAAAATGAATGTAATATAGGAGAAAATTCCAATCACTTTCTGAGATAAGGTTATTACTCTATCTGTTCATTAAAGACAAATAAGGGAAAAGAAGCCTACCATGAGAATGTGGCACAGAGAAACCCCAAGTATCAGTATAATCTTGGATTTTTTTTAAAAGAAAAAACAAAACAACAAGAAGGCTTTAATATATTGCCTGTGTGTGAGAAATATTTTTCTACATTCTCAAGTGCTGTCCTAGCTAAACCACTCATTTATTTTTCAGAAAAGAAAAGCTATTCACTGTCTACTTTCTTTTAAGTGTATTTGTAGTTAGGAAGATTGGGTTTTACACCAAATTTTATGCTATATTAACCTTAGCCACCTAGGCTAGTTTATATACAAGCCCTAAAGAATCTACTTCAGCATTTGTGTGTTAATGTAAACACTGTGACTGTGTGGCCCTGGGCAGACAGATAATACTCTTATCTTTCCTTATTATCTAGGGATTCCTGTGTCACTTGGGCAGTCAGTTCAGCAACTAGTCAGGTCATTATGCTTGCAAAATTGACTTCTAATTAGGTGTCAACATAGCAGCACTGAGAACAATTTTCTTCCCCTATTCAGTTTTTTAAGGCAGATCATGCTAGTTAGCTTTGGATGACCTGGAACTTGTTATGTAGTCCAAGCTGGCCTGAACTCACAATCCTGCTTCAGCCTCCTGTGTGTTGGGATTATTAACACACAACACCGCACCCGACTTTACACATTACTCATTCTTTTATCAATTATCTTTCTTTCATCAATCAGCCCCTGCTCCCTACCACCTACATTAAACATACCACAACAGAATTGAGAGTGTTATTCTCAGTACAGTAAGGGTCCTTACAAGAAAATATCCAGTTTGAGTTAACACAATGAACACATGATAAAGCATCTGTGGTTCAATTAACATTAAAATTTGGATTTCATTGCTAATCAAACAGTAGGGCATATAAGGGTAAACACAGGCTTTGGAGTCAACCAAACTTAGAATCAAGGATCTATCATTTATTAGCTTAGTGACCTTGGCATATATTTAACCTTATTGAACTTCAATGTCCCTATGTGAACAACAAAGAACACCCATGAGTTTGATGAATTACTGGAAGCAGGATTCTGTATTAAATACAACATACAAAGCTTTCCCTTTTCTTTCCTCTCAACCAATCTGAATCCTACTTATTTTAAAGTTTCACTCAAACTCCATTTCCTTATTAAAGTTTCTCCATCCTAAATTGATTCCTGTATTCTCTGATCTCTTATTAAGTTCTTTATGCAGAGGATCTATTTGATAATAGGTCAGATACCATCTAGAAGTCACTCACTAACCTTTTTTTAGAGACAACTTTTTACTTTGTAGATCAGGCTGGTGTTGAACTCACTATGTAGCACTGGATTGTCGTCAAACTCATGGCAACCCTCCCATCTCAGCCTCTTGAATGCTGAGATTGCATGCATGTCCCATCACTCACAGAATAGTCATTTCACTAAAACAATACTAGTTTGAAAATACATGGAAAACAATCAGCACTATGGATTAAAACACTGGTCATGAGCAACATCAAAAGACTACAGATTAAGAATACTAAGTGCCTCTAAGTGAACCTATAAAGTAAGAACAACAGCTGTTGTCAAGTGAATACCTACCACAAGCTGCATTGCACTAGAAGTTGACAAACACGGACAATGATTAAGAGATTGAGTAAGTCAAGATGTCTTGGATCAAATATCAGCTTCATACTAGTTGTAAAACCTTGTACACAACAACCTTTGACAGTCTCAATTTCCCTAACGATAAAATGGAACTTTTCTTAAGGGATTATTGGGAAGAGCACATTAAAGTAGTGCAGAATTTCGTACATAAATGCTCTCAATGTAGCTGTTATAATACAAAGGTGGCTGTTACTGCAATAAGGAAACTGGGGCAGAAAGTAACTTTTGGAAGGGTGGGTTTCCTGGGGAATCAACCCACACATACTAGGTACACACTCTAACACTGAGCTATATTCTCAGCCCAGTACCTTGTTTTTATAGCTAGTGTGAATTACTTATTTTTTAAGATAAGCACAACAGAAAAAGAAACGCTCTTTCTTTACTAGAGAAATGATAGAAGTATATTTCAGAATATTATTATTGTCTTCAGCTGAATACAATATGGATTATGAATATTAATTGCAGCACAAACACAAATGTCACTGACCCCTAACTGCAATGTGGCTTCATGGATTGGATCCTGGGAAAAAAAGGCTATTATTAGAAAAAAAACTAGTGAAGTTCACAACAAGTCTGTTTATTTTATAGAACTTCAGCAAGGATAATTTCATTTTGAAAATTCTACTATGACTATATGATGTTAATACAAGGGGATATAAAGAATATAGTTCAGTGGTAGAGTGTATACTACAGCACACACACACACGCATGCATGCAAGTATGTAGGGAAGCTGCATGAAAAAAGATCTCTCTATATTGTTTCTGTGACTTCTCTGAGTCTACAATTATTTTAAAATAGTGTAAACCTGTAATTCAAACATTCTGAAGGCAGAGGCAGGGGGATTACAAACCTGTAGTTCCAGACTAGCCTGGGCTTTTGCTGTATGGAATAACTGTTTTCTTACACACACACCTTTTTTTTTTTTTAAAAAAAAGCAAAGTAAATTGGATATTTGGGTCAATTGTTAGTATCCTGAACAGCATTACTCTGAATAGCATTACAATCATGAAACTGCTAAGTGCATGATCCCGACAGTCAAAACCTTTAAGATGTTGACAGATGGAGCAAGAAGAGAATAGAGACAAAGTATAAAAAAGGACATGCTACTGGAATTTTCTGTGGATAAAAGTTATAGGTGAAGATGTGTCAAGAAGAGGAGAGAAGTATAGAGTTTTGGTCTTTGGCAAGGAAGAAATGTTTGGCCAATTTAAGAATTCTTGATTGTTTCTTTATTTCAGCCTCAAAAACAAAGTGATGGGTTTGAAGATTATGAATAGCATTGAAAACTATGATGTAGCACAAAATTAAAAAAGAGCTTAAAAAATACATGCATATCATAACTGTAATAGGCAAAACAGTATGGTCATTAAGGATATAGATTCAGAAGTCAGATTCCTAGAAACTGAGTATGTTGGCACAAGCTTGTAATTTCAGTTCTTGGGAGGCAAGAAGACACTACAAGATACCTCTATAAAACCAGCCTTTAGGAGGATGGTTTTAAATTCCAGGCCAATAAGGATTATAAAGCAACAGCCTGAATCAAAACCAACAGAAAGAACTACCTTAGGCTGTTGGGAGTAGCATTTTGTTTTTAAAAGAGAAAATGCTCTGTGGTGCTGTGGTAGAATGTAAACATATGTATACACAGGTTTATACAATATTAATATCTCTACCTGAGAAGAAACTGCTTCTCATTGTATTTCTGGTCTGATGGTTAAATACATATTTATATTTTTAAAGTCAATATTTGTATAATAGGCAAGAACAGTGCCTATCAGCTAAATACATATTTAGGACTGTACCACATGTATTACAAACATGTACTAAAATCGAAAGCCTATATTTATACAGATCCTTTCATCTCGAAGGGGACTAAAGAGCTTACAAACATATGTACATAAAAAGGCGTTAGTACTGATAGGCAGGCAAGTTATCAGTTCTCCACTTCCCTATGTCTCTTAGCAGTCCTGGCTAGGAATACACACAGAGTGTCAACAGACACAGGCCTGTAGCAGCTGCAAAGACATTAACATAGTAATCCAGTTGTAACACACAGGCACTGAGGACAGCAGCTGGAAAACAGCAACTGCTTTCCTCTGGTGCAGAAGTACCATGGCCATTTCCAGCTTTGTGTTTTTAAATTATTCTCTACAAAACTCAACTAATCACTTGACAAAATTGAATTTGATACTGAAAATGGTTTCTGAATGCAAAACACTTCGTCTGATGATTGAACACTAGGTTGAAAATGCTTCCTCTTGCCCTTGATTTAAAGAGGGGGTGAGGGGCAGGGTTACAACAGTCAGGAGAAAAGACTCAACATTTTCTAAGAATAGCTTTGTCTCAGAGGATTCAGCATTACATCAAAAGACAGTTATATCCTCCCCTCCCCATTTAATTAGGACACCATAAATTTTTCAGCCCAGTTAGTTTATATATGTGGGTCTGTGTTATATATACAATGACGATCTCATGTCAGTAACTGCAATTCTGGAAGAATATATGCAGAGGACAATGTGACTAGAAAGGTAGCACTCATGGACTTTGTCTAAGCCCAACCAGCCTTGTATATGAACAGAAAAACCACCAAGGGAAATTTCATCACTGAGTCTTCTTTTTCTCCAGTTCTTTTTCCCCTCTCATATTTTATGTAGGTGAAATCTGGTAAAAATCAAAGTCCAGGACTGAAGCCTGAAGAGGACGGAAAGACTGCAGAAGCAACCAAAGGGCAACCTGTGACCTATTTGTCTGAGTGGGCAGGTTCGTGTCTAATGAGTTTCCAAGTGGCTTCTAGGCGCTGGCAGCACAAACATCTTATTCCCTGCCAAATCCTGTCTACAGAATTTACTAACCAAGCAGTTCTATGTACTTATCACTTAAAATTATGTTTTCATTGATGTAGACAGCCACAACTAAGTTTTAAAATACTAAATTTCAGGTATATATATTTTTTCAAAACAGAACTTTCAGTGGGCAAGCTTCTTAGGCTTAGAGTTATCAATTCAAGCTAATTATTTTAAGGTAAAAAAGGGAGGCAGACCAAAAGAGCTACAGTGAATAAGCTAAAGAGGAGCAGAAATAAGTGTTTAATTTCCCTATGGAAGTCCTAAGGAAGTAAATAATTCTCTGGCCACATTCTGATTCAGGAATAAACATGCTCAAATGAGGGAGGAGGTGATAGGGAGGGGAAAGCAAGCAGAAGAGAACAGTCTTATTTAACTGTTTTTATGTGGGTAAAATGATTTGTGCCATGGTATTTCCATAAGAAGTGGGACCATTATTTTCCTGTAGAAACACATTTGGTCTGAAAAGTATCACTGGACAGGACGTGAAAAATCAAACCAAATGAATTATTCACAACCTCCGATCAGAGGTGATCATTATTTCTGATGTACCAAACAGTGATTAGGATTCTATCCTGAGATGTCATTTTCTCACTGAGTAACACCAGCAATAGAAAAAGGCATTATCTATCTATCCATATATGTATTTTTTCTCCTGGGAGGACCCTGGTGTAATGTTACTATAACAGATACTAAAAAAAAAAAAAAACCACAATAATATTAACATTTATTCTGCTGGTACCCATAAACGCCATTAGTCTGACATACAGTGTCAACACTAATCATGACCCAAAATTAACACCAAAATTGACATCAACATTAATTGTACTATCAGTGTGACTAGAATATACAAACAGACACAAGCATTTCCCAAAGCTGCTGCTGTTGTCATAAAACTGCAACATTAAGTTCAACAGAAAAAAAAGAAAAGCTAAGGGGAAAAACATGACAGGGTTTTGCTTTTGAGGGTACTAGACTGTGGGAGCAGAAAGGAAATCTTTGCCATGGTTGACTTTGTCTCTCCATACTTTAAGATCAGCTGTAGCAACACTTTCCTACATAGATTTAGGTACAGGCTGGCTGTGGCTGAATCAGGTATATTTTATCATTTTCCCTGTTAAAGTCTACAATAGCTATTGTTCTAGTTCTACTAATGCCAGGAAGATGACTACTTGCAGGGCTCTGGAGTGGGAACACAAAGAAACCTAGATTGTCACAGCTGAGATGGGTGATGACACTGCATCACAAAAACGAGAAAAACAAGACCTGGAGAGAATGGACTTGAACCTGAGCTTTTTGGGGGGGGGTACTTATATCAAAATTTACCTTTTGTCCTTTTAAATATAGATATAGCAAATTGAAAATATACTTTTAATTAGAAACTATCAATAGTGCTTTAATAAAATTAATATAGAAAATACTAAGCTTTTAAAAGATGTATTTTAAGTCACAACATAATGTGGTATTTGACTTAATTTCTGTTTGTGAAAACTATGCTGAAAATAGTTAATGCCTTCTATGATATGTGATCTGCCTAATACAGCATGTTTCATTACCTAATGTCATATAATCACATGAGTTCAAGACAACTTTCTTGACAGCTGAAAAATTAGTTTTTTATGCCTAACTTAATGTAAAGTTACCTCAATCCCTATAATTAAAAGTTGACATGAGGGTAAGTATCATTGTTATTGGAAAAAAAATTCAACTATATGGAAATATAACTAAAGTTTGAAATAATAATCATGTATTAGGGAATAATTTATCCTCGTGATATTTACATACATCAAACCATAGTAATTTTATATATCAATACTCAGCATTTTAATTTTGTTGAACATGCCATGGAGTACACACACACCAGTGGTACTTGAGAAACAGAGCACAGGATTGACTGGTACAGAAGCTAACTAAGTAAGCCACTGCAGTTCTAAAAGCATTGGCTGTTAATCGCATGGATAGATGTTGATCTCTGGGACACTATGCCTCATTCTTGGGAGTCATTTAAACTTAGAATATATAAAAACCTCTGTCAAGAGTATTCTTCTAAGGGCCTTCTCTAGGACTGACATCTGGACAGATGTCAAAGCAAAACCTGAAAGTCCTACGTTAGTGGACAACAGGAACTTTAGAATTTTTTCAGTTAATTAAGCTCACTGAACTTCGACTTGTTAACAATCAGTCAAAACCAACTAACCAACCTGATGAGAAATCTCCAATGCCAGCAAAAGCCATTTGGAAGAAATTTTAAGAAAAACACATGCACTCAAAAGAACAGTATTAGAAATTCATTAGAAGTAACTCCATTTGGGCAGACTTATTTTTTAAAATCAGCCTCAAACATTTTCTAATGAAGAGATGGAAGAACATTTTACACAAAAACATAGAGCAAATATGCTTACTTAGACTAGGGATAAAAGAAAAGTATTTTTTTAAAAAAAAACTGTCTTACCATATATCCCATAAAATATGTTTCTCTATGTTTAGATTTTCTATCTTGCTAAGCCCTGAGGCTGAAATTGAACCCAGAGTCTTGTCATGTCAGACAAACACTTTATCATTGAGCTTCATCTGCTGCCTTTGGAAGAAGTCAGTGTTTTCTTCTTCCTTTAAAGGCCTTCATAGAAAAGTATGGCTATGTCTCCCTTCTCCTGAAGATTTCAAGTGCTTAAATATGTTCTCCTGTCTTCAGGCATAGATTGGTGGCTGGGATTCCTCAACAATTTCAGAGGTCTTTTTATATTTTTGTTCTGAGCCTGCCTGTAATGGCTGAGCCATCTCTCCAGCCCTGGTCTTCTGCTTCTCTAAGGGCTCATTCTTAGATCACCTGCACCGCAGCACAATTCTAACAAACTGCTCTTCTAACACATACCTCACAAGACAATACTGACTTAATTTTAATATTCAGCATTTAAAAAGGCAAACTAATTTCAAAAAAATTAAACAATACAATTTATCTAGACTAACTTCACATTTTTGAAGCTATTTTGAGGTTGAGTCAAAAAACAATATATAAAAACATAGTGCCAAACCAGAAAAATACTTGGGTCCTGGAGTGTTAAGAAGAAATAAAAAATATTTTTTTTTACTCAAGTCCACACACACTCTCCAGGCAGTTTTAGACAATAATGGGATCCGTGAGAATTTGAATTTATGATAAACCAAGTTCTATCAGTTACTTTTCTCATCACTGTGATAAAACACCCAGCTAAAGCAAACTTAAAGAGTTTATTTTAGCTTGGGTTTAAGGGGCATGGTGGCAGTCGGATCTCTATGAGAGAAACCTCCTTGTCTTGGGGATGGGGGAGAAGAGGGTAACACTATCTGCAGTTAAGGCAGATAGCATCAATGGAAGTCCATATTCCATGGAAAATGGGTCAACACATTCAGGGAAGAATTCCCTATGGAGATAAATCTCTCTGGAAATACCTCAGACATGTGAATCTGAGACAGAAATGTGTCTCCTAGGTGATTCTAGCACTAGTTAGGTTGACAATGAAGATTAATCATCACATCAACCTATTCTTCACTAAGTATAGAAAGGGTCAGGCCTCCTATCATCATCTTCTTCCCCCCACCTCTCTCCCTTTTTCCCTTCCTTCCTCTCCCTCTTGAGATAGTTTCTCCACCTAGTTCTGGCTATCCTTGAACTCGCTATGTAGACCAGGACGGCCTCAAACTCACAAAATCCTCCTGCCTCTGCCTCCCAAGTGCTGGGAAATATTCTTTAATGCTCAAATTAAACTTTCAAACAAGTTGGGTGGTTGTAGGCACATGCCTTTAATCCCAGGAGGCAGAGGCAGGTAGATCTCTGTGAGTTTAAGGCCAGCCTGGTCTACAAAGTGAGTTCCAGGACAGCCAGGACAGTTACACAAAGAAACCATGTCTCAAAAACAAAAACAAACAAACAAACAAAAACCCAAAACCCAAAAACCAAAAATACAGAACAACAACAACAAGAACAACAAAATTTTCAAAGAAATACAGCCTCAAACCGAGAATCACAGTCACAATTGTAGGATCTTAGTGGCTGGTAGCTGATGTTTCTTCATAATTTTTTTTCTATATTGTTTAAAGAATTTTTTTAATTAAAATCAAGAAGACTGGTCAAGAAGCTCAGTAGGTAAAAACACTTATTACTAAGAGTGCTAACCTGAGTTTGAGACTTGGGACAAACACGAGTTGTCATCTGAGATCCACCTGTGTGCCATCTCTCTCTCTCACACACACACACACACACACACATACACACACACACACACACACACACACACACACACACGCACGCACGCACGTTTAAAAAAAAAGGACAATAGCACACTGTAAATAGTTAAACAGCCTTTCCATCTCTCTCCTGAAGAGGTAGCTTCTGCCATGTATCCTATCCTCCTGCTCATTCTCCTTCCTCCATTCCCCCCATTCCCTTTCCCCTCCATAACCCACTAAATAAATATCCACTTTCTCTGGGGGAAAAAAAACCAGTTAAATGATAATTAAATACAGATATAAGTAGGTTAAGTAGTTTCAAAGCTGAATTCTTAATATCCACTATCCCCACCATTTCATTCCTGAGAATAAAAAGCAGAAATGAAGTAAAGTTATCAGTCATGATGGCAGCCAGTCTTTAAATTTTAATTTATATTACTTTATTTCCTATTTAAGCATTTTCTTCTTTTAAAAAAAATGTACCAGGTCATGATGTGGGTTCAACACATTTTCAATGAGATTAAAATGTAAAATGCCAACTGAATATTACAGGAACATTAGAGAAAACCTACTATGGTAACAACAAAATACAGAATAAAAGGAAATGAAGGAAACAAGTGGGTTTGTCTCACTTATCAGGGAAATTCACAAGCTTCTCTGAATGTTAAAACTGCTGAGAAGGAAAAACCCTGACACCTAGTGCCCAGCTGGAAAAACGAAGCCTCGGAGCCACTCCTTCACATGGCAGCTTATGCAGAGGTGACCATTAAATGTGGAACATACTTTCCTCCCAGGAACAAAAAAAAAAAAAAAAAAAAAGAAAGGAAGAAAGAAAGAAACACAAAGAAAGAAAGAAGAAAAATTCTTATGCCATGCTAGGATGGGAGTCTATTGTTATCACCCGATTGGGGCACCTTGCTATTATAACTATCCTAAACAGTGTTTTCTCATCTCAGTGGTCCACGATGACAAGAGTGACAGGAAGGAATGCTAAAAGCCTATGTCCTAGGAACCTGATCTCCATCTGCAATAAAATTTCTGTAAGAGTAGCTTCTTTATCACATTTTCACCTTTATAGATTTCTGATCAAGTTCAAATAACTATTAAAAAAAATAAAATGCTAGTGGACTTACTTCAGAACAAGTAAGAATATAACCAAATAAAAGCCCAGCTTTTCCTTTGTTCTAGGAGGCAAAGTTAAGTTGTTCTCTGTTGAATCTATTATAGCCTTTAGCTTGCTCTTAGCCTGAGCATTTTAATACTGGGTTTAGTACAAAAAGCAGCTGTGCTGGATTGCAAAGTGTTACTCAAAATGTTCCCACCTGCAATTATAACTTCCGCCAAATGATCAAAATAGGTTAGCAAATTGGCAGAAAAATGAAAACAATTCCTCCAAAACAGAGAAGTAGTAAAGCAGACTAGATGGATAGTTGTGTTTCTTCTGTAGCTCTGAAGCATACATTCATCTAGCTATGTATTTACATACAGTGCTCATCACTGCAGCATCAGAGCAGCTAGAAAGGAAATCAGTTTAGTCTCTGTTGCAATCACATTTCCCTCAATTTTCATCTTTACTTGAAACTATTAAGAAAATCCCAGGCAACTCATCTTTAGAGCTATTTGCAAGTAATGTAGTTCTCAGATTTGGTCCACATCATTCTTATTCCCACTCTAAATTCATATTAAATGCAATACCATTCAAACCTGACAATGAAAAAAGTGTCCTATACTTCTCACCAGGAATTAGGTAGCATTTCCTTACTTACATCTCTTTTTGATGGGGAAGGGACACTACAGGAAGAAGAAAGTAAGCGAGAATGCAGGTCACATCTCTGTTGAAATAGCCAATATCTTCCTCAAATGGCAAATAGGTTACCTAAAACTAAATGGAACTGAATCAGCCCAAGTCCTGGTCCTATCACCAATTTACCCATTTGCCATCCTAGGAAAAAAAAATGGGGGAAGAAAGGCCGGGCAACAAGGTAACCAGTGGTCTGATAGGTGCACATTTTCTGCCTATGGCTGTAAGGAGAAACACTTCAATTCATGGAAAAACTACAAAGGAATCTCATGTTTTACCCCCATTCCTAATATCCGTGTGCTAGCTTTTAAAGCCAGAAACTCCAATACTTCAAGGTAATTCAGTATCACCTACAATGATAACCTGGTAGCGCTGTCACTCTGGAGAGCACCACATTATGATGATTTAATGTCTATGTAGCATCAAGGCATTTACATTGAACCTTCGCTCTCAAAACATTAACAGGTCAATTTTTTATTCTTCTTTAAATAAAGCTATATCTCAAGGCTCTGTTCTGATGCCCATTCTCTTTGGCAAAGGACAGATTTGCTCCAAAGCCCATCAGCAAGAGCTCACTTGTTTCATCTCACACCATTCTTCAGGTAATATGTAGAGTGCCGGGCTCATGACAAACTTCTCGCTTTGGCCAAAGAAAATTAAACTGCAGTAGTATAAAGCCAACGTGCCCTGACAAAACTGGGTTCAGCGCAGTGAAATATATACTACTGACAGCTGTCCCTCAGAGCTGAAAGCTGAAACTCAATCCTTAGACTGGCGAGTCTCTCAATGTACACACTCCACTGTATGTCCAAGCTATTGGTAACAGAGCTTGATTCTAATACCTTAACCTCATTCCTGTCATGCAGTATCCTATAATCTAGCTAAGATCACTGACCTCACCAGTCATCCTGGACATCAGTTATTGACTGCTCACAAAAGAACATCGGGCTCACTCTTCCTGAACTCTTAGGCTCAGAAACAGTAAGCTAACATGCAGGCTCAATCCTAGTCAATCATCTGAAGAAAAGGAAAAGAAAACACATAACGTAGAAAGGGAAAGAAAGAATAATGTGAAAAGTGATACAAAGCAACAGTCATTTTCACAAACGCTGTTAGCTTTATGGTTTCACAACTATTAGGGCATTGGGCAAACGAAAACTTGTGGTTACTACTGTAGACTGCCACTCACTTCAGTAGCTACCCCTTTTATACTGAGGTTTGTTAGGTCTTAAAAGGGTTAAAAAAAAAAAACCTTTAATATTTTTGTTCCTGTGTGTGTGTCTGTGTCTGTGTGTGTGTGTGGTCTTTGGGTACAGAGTTCCGTATAATAAGACTATTTGTATTCATACTGGCAGAGTAAACACTACATGTTCATGCCCAGGCAGCTCTGTGCTTGTAATTTCAGCAAGAACAGAGTTCTGTCCCTCTGGGACTTCACTATTCCCCCAGTCTCCATTCACTCAAACAGAGAATGAGAACAGAAAGAAAGCAGAAGAAAGATCATGGCAAGAGGTTTCACACAGCATTGCAGCTAGCTTTCACATGGCCAAAAAACAAAACCCTCATCTTGTGTTTTAATTACATTAGTTAAAACCATTTTACTCTCAGCCTCATGTTCACAAGGCCGCTTTCTATTCCTCAACAGCTATTAAATGAATCAAAATTACAGACTAGCACTACAAAGCTTTTCTTTTCTGCTGAGGGGAAGCCATACAGTAGGTACAAAGTGCTGCTTCAACTTCGTGTGCTGATGAATATGCGTTTTCTCTTGGCAACACTTGCCACCTCCACCCCATCATTTTGCCATTTGTTGAGGCACCAGGTTGAACCAACTCCTACAGCTCTAAGCCTTTCATATGGTTCAGTGCTTGTCTCCATCCTAATGCTTCATCATCTACTCCCACAGACTATGCTGTGGTACACAACAGTTATATACCTTGTACACAGAACAAATATATATATAAATAAAAAATATATATTTGTTGTTGTTGTTTGTTTTTCTTTGTTTGTTTTAGAGACAAGGTTTCTCTGTGTATCTCTGGTTGTACTCCTGAAACTCACTTTGTAGACCAGGCTGGCCTCGAACTCACA
This sequence comes from Ondatra zibethicus, assembly GCA_004026605.1. Classification (NCBI taxonomy): domain Eukaryota; kingdom Metazoa; phylum Chordata; class Mammalia; order Rodentia; family Cricetidae; genus Ondatra; species Ondatra zibethicus. The sequence continues at coordinate 137,217 of PVIU01002978.1, forward strand.
GATATTCATCTGCCTCTGCCTCCCTGAGTGCTGGGATTAAAGGAATGTGCCACCACTGCCTGGCTAGAACAAATATTTCTGAAAAGAAAACTGGATCTGAGCTTGGTGGCATATGCTTTTAATTACAGCAGAGACAACAGAGTTCAAAGCCAGTGTGTTCTACATAGTGAGTTCTAGGACAGCCAAAGCAGCAAATAGAGACCCTATTTAAAAGCAAAGAACCAACCAAACAAAAAAAACAAAAAACAAACAAAAAAAATTATTGATTTTTGTATTTTCAAGACAAGGTTTCTCTGTGTAAACCTGTCTATCCTGGAACTTGCTCTGTAGACCAGACTGGCCTCAAACTCAGAGATCCATCTGTCTCTGTCTCCCAAGTGCCGGGAATAAAGGCATGCGCCACCAAAGCCTGGCTCAGATAAAGGTTATTTAAGGAATGAGTTTAGTTAGGGGTTAATAAAAACACCTGTATTTTTAGGTGTGCTAATATTTCTATCATTGTACCTTAGTAGCATAATCAAAATCTTAAGGATCTTACTATATGGAGAAGAGTATGAAGGGAAACAGGAGAATATGTCTTTATATCATTATTAATATGGTACTACACGAGAAAAGTTATTAATCCTAGAAAATGCTTTCAGATTTTTATGTTTCTTTGTTTCAAGACAGGGACACATACAGCCCAGGTTAACCTTGAACTTCTAATTTTCCTGCATCAGTTCCAAATGCTGGTATGCAACATAACACATGGCTAGAAAATGTGTTTATTTTTTAAATTTTTATTTTTTTTTATTTTTTTCCATACATTGTTTTGTTTTATTTTTTCCATTCAAGAACATAATTTTTTTATTATTTTTTTTATTTTTATTAAAAAATATTATTTTTAAGGCTAATAATTTATTATAGTTTTCATCTAAAACATTTTTAAAATATATTTTGATTATATCCCTTCCCCTAAGTCTTTCTAGATCCTTTCCCTGTCCCTCCCCATCCAAATTTTTAATGACTATTCAAATCAGGCAGGTCTGGTGGCACACTTCCCTAATCTCAGCACTCTCAAGGCAGAGGCAGGAGGGTCTTTGTGAGTTTACAGCCAGTCTGGTCTATGTAGTGAGTTCCAGGTCATCCAGGCTTATGTAGTGAGTGAGATTTCAAAACAAACGAATGAATGAATAAATACATGAGTTTTGTGTTTCTTTTAAAACTGTTGGCTCTCACCAAGTCCTTTAGGAAGAATTTCTTTATCATACTCACAATATCACTAAATCCAATGAATCAAATGTAAAAAAGGATACCTAAAAATCTCAAAATTCCAAATTAAAAAAATGATAATAATCTATTCTCATGTATCTTCAATTATGAACTCACCAATCTTGCTCCACTTAAAATCTGACCTTCATCTCTATTTTGAGGCAAATCCTAGACATCAGACCTTTGATTTTGTAAAGACATTGTATTAGCATGCATGCCCCCCAGAAAATAATACCCCTTTTCAAAAAGCAAAATTGTAATGCCATTATTATACCTAAAAAATTCACAGTAATTTCTTGGTTTGGTCCATTCTCTCTCTGAGGAAATTGACCAAGAATGCTTTCCTGACTCTGCCACTTGAGTAGCTCCTACTGTGTAATAACAGCTCTCATGAACAGCTGGTACTAGTGGACAGAGAGATAGAAAGGGAGAAGGGCATAACTACTTGCCTCATTTCCTCCTGGAAGCCTGTTCATATGGACCAACTGGCCTTGATCATCCAACACCAGCTCAGTGTATGTCAGCATGTCGGAAGGTAGAGGGGGTGAGGGAAGGAATGCTTGAGTGGACATAGACTCCCAGAGTTTGATGAGCGACTAATGGAAGAAAGAAGATTGACTTATCAGTGACAATTAACACTTCAACATGAAGAAAAATCACAGTCAAACTAAGTCGCTTTGACTCTGCTTTCTTTTCCAAGAGCTCTAGGGAAAGTATGAGCCTTAGACCAAATGCTTCAACGTTGATGCTCAGCAAACACACTTGTGGCCAATTTTACACCATTTTCAGAATGTCAAAAGCCAGGTACTTCCCCAATACAGTCAAACTACTGAATGACCTTGAAATAGCACTGGAGCATTAACACATACAATAGCCCTAACACCATCCCAGCAAGAATAAAATAAAAAACTCCAATAAAAGGCATCAGCCAGGTGCTCATGTCTCTAATCTCTGTCTCATTACTTGGGAGGCTGAATGAGTTCTAGGCCAGCCTGGTCTATATAACAAGTTCTAGGCCAGCCAAAGGCTACAATGAGACCCTGGCTAAACAAAACAAAAAAAAAAACAACAAAAATAAAAAAACCAAATAAATAACATTAGCTTTAACAAAAAAAAAAAAGCATATGTATCTGTGTGTGGGAGGGCAGTGGTCCTAGGGAAACCCGGCAATAGATTTTCAAAAAAAGTAGACAGGACATTCTGCTACTAAAACAAATCCATGAAAGCCAGACTTAAGTTTCTACTGTAAGTTAAGGGAAGATCCCTTAACTACTTTTCACAACAATAGGTCCACATATGAGAATTAGTTAAAATGTGGATGACTATTTATAAGTATAGCTCAATTAAATTTCAAATTTGAGAATATAGACATACCCATGCACTTACAAAAACATTCATGATTCCCATTTCCTATTTCTTATGTAAATAACTTAACTTCTTTATGAAGTTCCGTCCTTGCCTGTCTTAAACATCTAACGCCTAAATGACTCACCACACTTATGTGTCCTAGCAGTGTCCCTTGTTAATTACAGGACGACTTACATAGTACTGACACTGAGAATCAGAACCACACACAGTTGTCAGGGTCATGCACCATAAAATGGAGGTAATGAGTGAAGGTCTGTGTTCTGAGATAGGATGGTATAAGTAAATGGTTACATAAAAAAAGTAACTTGCTTTTGTGAATACTACAGGAATCACAGACTACTAAATAAGTCCACAGATAAATATTACATTAAGATTCAAATATGATAATATTGATAGTACTGATATTGATAGAGACTTGAGAAGACCTACAACAAAGATTTTTTGTTGTTGTTGTTGTTTTTTGTTTTTCGAGACAGGGTTTCTCTGTAGCTTTGGAGCCTGTCCTGGAACTAGTTCTTGTAGACCAGGCTGGCCTCGAACTCACAGAGATCCACCTGCCTCTGCCTCCCAATGCTGGGATTAAAGGCGTATGCCATCACCGCCCGACACAAAGATATTTTTAAAAGAAATACCGTATCCTCTGATGCTCTATTCTTTTATCTGTTGTATTCTCTGCTTGTGATATATACCCCTCTACTTTTGATGGGAAATCTGTAGTATAGAGAGGGTTCACCATCATAAAAGTCAAGGAGTTTTTCATATAAGGGAAGAGCTTCATAATGTCACTTTTTTCATGCTAGGTTTTAATTTAACAACAGTAAATCTACAGAAGAAGTTATACCTAAAACTATATACAGTGGTGCTATCTACTTGTCTGTGCTACCTATAATGATTCTCATCTTGGCTTAGGCTAAGGGATTATCCTGGAAAGTAAGAAAATGAAACCTCATTCCACTCCTCTTTTTAATATCTCTAATTTGAACACAGACTTAATACATGTATAACTCCTCACATAGGTCCTTGTAAACATAATATGGTAAGGGTTTACTTGAGATGTCTCTTCTCACCATTCCTCATGAAGCACCTGAGTTAGAAGACACTAAGTCATCAATGAGACAGAAAATGAGACAGAAATTAGAATAGCATCAAGATACTTCCAGCCCATGAGTGCCCTTCTCTAGGAAAAGTTACATATGATGGAAATTTAAAGAAGCCTCAAACTCTCGCCTGTTAGCCACTTTTACCTGTCGAAACATTTCTGGGATATCATATATATACGTTGTTCCTAAGGACTGCGCCTGAAATCTCTTTGACTGAAGAAGATCTTTGGTCACATATGGAGTATTGATTAACATTCCGTGCAGTGGTCCCTGCTTGTCTCCATATGCCTGAAACATGATCTGTGGGGAAAAAACAGAATGCACAGACAGTTAAGAGACAAACAGAAAATAAAATAGTTGCCTATAGCATTGTTTTCCACAATGTTATTTCTTAAAAAACAGATGGGGGGTGGGGAAGTGCTTAATGGCAGAGACTTGCCTCATGACACTGGGTATTTGGTGTTGTCCCTTCTCTGCCACTTAACCAACTCTAAAACAGTGATGTGCGATATGTACTAGGCTGTTCTTATTTTGGGATTAGGTGAAATAAACAAAAACGTCCAGTGTAAATTTCACATCTCAGAGACAGAGTGATGGCACTTGCCTTCTAAAATGACTTTTATCTCAGATACTAAAAAATGAAGCATGCCAGCTAACCTAACAGAACAGTTCTAGTATTTAAGTCAAGGAGCAGCTGTATACTAGAGAAAATTCTTGTTCTTGGGCCAGATCAAGGTTCTACCACTTGATCATGCATTAGTCCCTTGATCAGAAGGTTATTTGTAGTATTATTAGCCACACAAAAGCTCCAAATATATATATATCTAGTATACTGCCTCTAACTAGTGAATTCCTGCAATTGCTGGATTGTCACATAATGAAACCACCACACCAGTTTTTAATCATTTTTTAACTCAAATATTTCTAGAAGAGTACTTCATACTCCATATATTTAGGTAGTTTTATTTGCGCATGAATATTTATAAGGGATGCCATTATTTCAATTCAATTAATATTTATTGAGTGCTCAGAGGTTGTATAACACTAAACTAGGCACTGTATGTATGAACACATAAAATATAGATTCCCAACACACTGAATACAAATGGAGATTGGAATGAAAAGGTATATATGTATATATATATACACACGCACACACACCCATCTGTTTGGACCTAAAAAATAAGCACAAGTGTACCGTTAATGAAAAGATCCATGGATTTGATATATATGCATAGAATGGAATTAAATACTAACCTAAACCTGAAGGTCATCCATCTAAGTGACTCCTTAGCATCTGAGCTCAGAGGAATAAGAGTGCTCTGGTGACTTGTCAATTAGGTCTTATTCTGGGCAAACATATCCTAGGCTGTTTAAAGTCCCCAGAGTGGAACCTTCAGTTCTCTTCTAAAAGACCAAGGGGGAAAGTTACCAGGTGGGAGATAGCAGCAAGCAGTAACACCTTGGGAGTTAAAAGAACTAGTCATACTTTTTTTTTTTTTTTAAACAGATTTCAGGTGTTTTGGCAAGAGTACAGTATGAGAAAACTGGATTTGGGACAAAGACTGAATCAAAGTAAGAAAAAGAATTAAAAGCAGCAGGTTCAAGACTGTGAGACAACTCAGCCAGTAAAACTACCTGCCACCAAGCCTGACAACCTGAGTCTAATGCCATTCCTAGGACTGAACCTGATTCCTGCAAGCTGTTCTGATCTCTCTACACATACACACACACACAAAACAACCTGTAAAATTAAAAACATCAGGGTTTGGAACTACTGTATTTCCTGTTAAGAGAGGCAAAGCTGTAAATACAGGGTTTAAAACTCAATTCTGCAAGCTCTGGAATGAAGTTAGACTAACCATTTAAAGCAATATAACTATGCAGTAAGGAAAAGGACTGAAGAAAGCTGCATGGGTATACACATTGTTGCTGGAATTTAAAATGATAACCACTTAGTGGCTTGTAAGTCTCTTATAATATTAAAAAATAGTTACTATGAACCAGCAATTATAGACTCCTATGCATTTAATCAGGAAAAATAAAAATTTACCCACATAAAGATTTGCAAATCGTAGCTGGGCATAGTGGCACATGCCTTTAATCTCAGCACTTGGAAGGCAGAGATAGGAGGATCTCTTTACACTTTAAGGCCAGTCTGGTCTACATAGTGAGTTCCAGGATAGCCAGAATGACATAGTAAGACCATGTCTCAAATAAAACAAAACAAAAGACAAAGATTTAAAATGAATGCACATTACATATTTATTCTTAACAACTCAAATTTTGAAATAAAACTCCAGTAATTGAATGGATATAAACATTTTGGTAAATCTAAAAAATGGAATACTACTCAATAATGAAAAAGAGCATACTCATAGTTTTTGCAACATAGATGAACCACCAAAACATTATGTTAAACAGAACAAGTAGGATAAAGAATAGTATGCATTGTCTGATGTAATTTACATGCAACAAAACTATCTACAGCAATAGAAAGATCAGTGGTTGCCTAAGCCTGCAATTGGTGTTCTGTCTTGCACTGAAAAGATGAGAAACTTTGTGGGGTGACAAGAAATCCTCTATAATGACTCTGATGACAGATATCATGTACAACTGTCAGACTCAATCAAAGCAAATACAGCAAAAGAAAGCATTTTGGTACATGTAAACTATATAAACTATATAAAAATATAAACTCAATAAAGGTGACTTTAAACTGTTCACTTTACTTTCCTCACTGGAAGTCAATTTATTTAAGTAACAAACTACCCAAACCTTTCCTTCCTACTTAGGACTGCCTGAAATTGTTCATTACAGCCTATAGGACAAAGACCATACAAAAAACATGAAACTCAAGCCGGCTAACTTTTCTTCTCATTGGCAATAAACAATGTGCTAGGGCAAGAGTTTGGTAGTAATGGACCCTGCCTGAAGCCCCAAATGACCATTTATGTTAGTTCCATTTTCTCCTATGATGAACATGGTAATTAAAAGTTGGTAGAGGTCATGTTTTACAAGTTTGAAAACATATACAGGTTTTATTTATACCTCCCACTGAAGGCTGCAGCAGGGCTTCTCATAGAGAACCATCATTGACCTACACAGTGGGCACCCTTAGAGCCCTGTATGTATTTTATTTTATGCTGTCTCTTATATCATGGAAGCATCAATTACTCATCTATCTTTTCCCATTATAATATAAATTTCTTAACGAGGAACTACTTTGTAGCCATAGTTTCTGACACACTATACGTAGTCAGTAAATATTAAATAAGTAAATGAACAAATGATAAACATGGTTCCTTATTATATCAGTTTCTAAAGAAAGAGGAAATGAAGTTCAGTAATAAGCACCAAGTACACTCTGGTGCACGGGAACTGGCTAGAGGCTGCTCTGTGGTCAGCTTGTGCCTCTATCACTGCTTTCAACTTAGCTTCCATGCCACAGGAAGGCTCAGCAACCTCCAGGGCTTTTTATATATGCTAGCCCCCTTCAGGTCAAGGGCAGCTTATTCACTCTTACAGATGCCTATTAAGTGTTTATTTTGTGCCAGGCACAATACTAAATCTCTGCTGAAGGCACCTGTGCCTTTCATGCGCCTGTGTTACCACCATCCAGCATCAGGGAAATCTAAGAGCTTTCTAATAAAGAGAAGTGGGGGAAAAAAGAAGAAACCTGTGAAGAAAAAAACATTTATCAAAAACATTAAAATCTCAAGTGGCCTTCTTATTTTACAGAAGAATAGGCCTGCCTTGAAGCCATTGTAGAAGTTAATTAAAAGCATCCCTAACCATGGAAAGTCCTGACTGAAAATGTCCTTAAGGTTGTCCTGAAAAGCATCACATGCAGCAAAAATTATTGAGCACTCTTTTTTCCTGCTCACCCCTGTGCTCTGTGCATGCTGTTCTAACTGCTTTCTTCTTAAAGAATAGATTTCTTTGGTGATCTAACTGAAAATCAAAAAACAAAATGAAAGGTCACTAAGAAAACTGCCTACACTAGGATTTTAAAAAATTCATTTCCAAAACAGAGACAAAAATGTCTTTTCCTGCCTCCATTCCTAGATAAAAACAAGAGCCACATAATCGCTTCCCAGAACCAAATGCATAGAACATTCTAAAACCCTTGTATTCTGGTACAAGTACACCCTTTATTAGGAGTACATTTTTCAAGTATACACTGAAGCACTAAAATAACATACTACCTCTGAAGATGTGTGCATACCACAGAAAATGGTCCAAATGTTTAGAAACTAAAGTGGCAAGCCAATTAAAATAGAATGCTCTATTATCAGAGAATAAACATGCTTATTCATTTTTCATTTCTGCATTCTCAAATTTTTTCCCTGGAAAACGGGTTATGGTTTGTTACTTTGCTCATGTATAGGCATACAGCACTCTAAACTTAGTTAAAGAAAGTGAGCATGAGTGAATGGAATGAGCAGTGTACAAGTATGAAGAAGACACTGCTTTGCCCTGCTCCTGATACGATACTATGGTGAAATTTCCTCTTTTGAAAGACAGAAGTTGAAGATAAATTCCAGACTGTCCCCTTTTCTCATCTGCCAGTGAAAGACTGCACTAGGAACAGGAAATCAGATCAGATCAGAAAGTCTAGATTACTTAGCAAAAGTGCCCCTGGAAATCATAAACATCTGAACTGCATAATTATCCGTGGAGGTGGTTCAGCTGGCCTGTTAAAGCACGTCAATATCTGACAAAGGTTATGGTTTTGTAACATGCGTGATCAAGAGGCACAAAGACGTTTTCACCTAAGGTAAAGGGCAAACCAATGGGGTTTTGGGGTCATTAAGTGTTGGATCAAATCAAACCTTGCAGGAGTCTGCTTGACTACTGTACCTGTGCTGTCCTGGAGTCAGTCACTTCCTTATACAGGCTGATGTCCAAGTAATAGCCAGACTCATTTGTCAGGAAGAGGCGGATGGGAATTGCTTTTCCAGTTGTTGTCAGGCGAATGTTGATTTTCAGTTCTGCCTGGAGGACGCGCAATTTCCACAGCCGACTTCCATAGCGCATTACCATGCTCCGCACAGATTCTTCAATCTGACACAGTTACAATACCAAGTGTAAAACCAAAATACTTTGCAACTAAAACTTGTTCTAAGTTTGCACATCTTTGCAAAAGAATATTGGAAAAAAGATGCTGGTTTATGGAGATAGGTACCACACTTACAAAGAGAACTCATGTGGTTTAGTCTCCCTGTCCTTGTTGGTTTTTATAGTCAATCTGACACAATCCAGAATCACCTGAAAAGAAGGACCTCAATGGAAGGATTGCCTTGGTTAGACTGTCTTGATAGATTAAGAAGGCCCAGGCCATTGTAGGCAGCACTATTCCTAGGTGGGTGGGTTGAGCTATATAAAAAGAAAGCTAATTGAGTATGAGCTAGTAAGGAAGCCAATAAGCAGCCTTCCTCTATGGTGTCTACTCTAGGTTCCTACCTTGAGTTCCTTTACTGACTTTCTTCAATTATGAACTGTGATCTTGAAGTAGATGCTGAAATAAATCCTTTCCTTCCCTGCATTGCTTTTGGTTGTAGGTGTTTTGTTTGTTTGTTTATCATAGCAGCAGAAAGAAACTAGGACACTCCCCAATCTACTGTTGTTTGGAACAAGTTAGAAGCAATTTCATGCTAGTTCGCTATTTGAGTGGTTTTCTTTCACAACACCCAAATATGTACAACTCCTTTCCCTTTCCCAATTATATTCATAGTCTATATCAAAGATCTGCAATATCTAAAATTAAAAGCCAGGGGATTTAAGAGAAAGCCCCAAATACGAATAAAATCCCTGGTTAAATAGCTATTAAAGTAGCATTTCTATGCATGGTAACTATGTTTCATTGCACTTACAGGACCTTAAATCAACACAGCAATTACCACCATGAGCTTTTTTCTACAAAATTTTATTAAACTTGATAATGTATGCCTCTTAGTAAATTGCACAAATTAAAGGCAACTTGTAGGCTGTGCCAGAATGTTTCCTCTAAACACTAGCGATCTCAACTTTGGTCACTGCCAAGTCCAACTGGGATTTATGGAAATGAGATATTCCTTCGTTTCCCTGAAGCTTTGTATTGAAACAGCTTGGTATTCCTGGTTTTCAGAGTTAGAAAACTTACTTTTTACTGGCTATCCCTAGATGTGACTTTATAGGTTGGCAAGATGTCTTAGTGGGTAAAGGCACTTGTCACCAAGCCTGAGAACTCAAAGATCCTTGGAACCCACATGGTACAAGGACAGAACCAAGTCTCACCAAGTAAATAAATGTATAAATGGTTTTGTTACCAACATGCTAAAGCAATAACTGTTCCCAATAGGGCTGCAAGTACCCAGAGCATTCTGAAGTGTCTTTCTACAGTGCTGTCTCAGCACTTAGAAAGCCTTAAGATTACCTTACATGTCCTAATCATGGTTTTCCAGTAGAAGGTATCAACCTGCATTATTTCGTTTCTGTACCACAGAACTTTAGCTTAGAATAGATTTCAAGTAGATAACTTCCCTGCTCCTACATTATGCTTGCTAACAAAGAGATGTTTATCCATTCTTTTCTTGAGAGGATAAAAGCTAATGATCTGTGTGTATGGGAAACAAAAGTGATCTGTGACTAGCAAGGCAGAGTCTGAGTACTCAGAGTAGGGGGTACATAGAGGCTAATGTTTTAAAATAAAATTACTCATAGAGAAAAGGCCAACTAAAAATACATAGTGTCCTAGCCATGCTGTAAGACTAATAGCTTTATTGGTGCTGAAGTGAAATTTTGCTGTCAGATCATGCAAATTGAGACTCAAAGAACAGCTTTCCAAACAGACACAATTATCCCATCATTACCTTGAGGTTTAGAAGAGAAAAAAAGTAGGAAAATTTCTCAGTTCTTGGGCATTAAGTTCAATGGGTAAAATCAGAACTGAGGATACCGTTCAGATGGCAGAGTGATTGGGTAGCATGTACAAAGCCCTGGATTTGATCCCCAGTACTGTATGATACACTGTATTATAGCCCAGCATTGAATAACTCAGTACTGCATTACCCAGTACTATATAATCCAGCACTGTATAACCCAGCACATGGGAGGTTGAGGGAGGAGGATCAGAAACTCAAGATCTTTCTCAGCTACACAGGAAGTTTGAGGCTAGTTTGGTGTACATGTGACATGTACATTTTAAAAAAGCAAAAGTTCATGTCTACAAGTGATGTAGAGAAAGGCAGATATTGATTGACAGTCCTATCCAAATGTACAGCAACCCAGGAGAAAGACAGAAATATCAGGAACAGAGGCACTTGCCCTTATTTCAACTAGGATAAAAGCTAAGTACAGAATCATCTTCTTTTCTTCCCTTAAATTGTATAGAACACAGTTTAGAAAACAGACTCAGGGACAAAAACAGATATATCATGTGAACTTCCTTACAATCAAATTCTCTCACTGTGGAGGAATAGGGTAGATATTTTCAGACAGTGTTGCACCTAAGCAAGGCCATTCATAAGTAGTATTTAATGCATAAAGGCAATAATGTCTAATAATAGCAAAATTAATCAGTTCAGATAAGGAATCCTGAAACATCATATAAAATAGGACACCACATAGCAAATATTACAAAACCAGTATCAATGGAGAAACTATTTATTTATTTATTTTATTATGCAGTGTTCTGTCTGCATGTATCCCAGCAGGCCAGAAGGGGGCACCAGATCTCATTACAGATAGTTGTGAGCTACCATGTGGTTGCTGGGAACTGAGCCATCTCTCCAGCCCTAATGAAGAAGTTCTTATTACAGCAAATAAGTGACATAGCACCTTCCATTTTTGAGAACTATTTTTAATGGCTAAGTAAAACAATTTTGGAATTGTCCCATGAAACTCAACCTGTGACTTTAAAAAAATTAAGAAAACCACCTGATGACATGAACACCTGTTTCCAAATCCAAGTAAGTCACATACAAATGAGTCTCTTTGTGGGGACTGATAGAGAAACTGTGGGAAATGTACCTTAGATGGGTCCATGATGACTGTGGGCACAAAGTTGAGGAAGATGTGGTTACAGTCAGTGCGGACATTTGTATTATTAAAAGCAACTTCCAATTCATCCATGGCTTCCAGGAGCAGCCGCTCCCCTTCATTTTGTAGATATTCAAAAGAAGCTTCCTATATAATAAGAAAATTATCACCATTAATGTGCTTTAAAAGCAATAAAGAGGGGATGGGGAAATGGTTCAATGGGTAAAGTGTTTGCTGGGAAAACACAGACTTAAGTTTAGATTTCCAGTGCTCAAGAAAAAGCTGGAGTGGTGCCCTGCATCAGAAACCCTAGCACCAAGGGGAGGTGGGGAATGGAGACAGGTGAATCAGAAGGTTCACTGACCAGCCAGTCTAGCTGAAACTATAAGTTCCAGGTTCAATGAGAGATACTGTTTTCAGACAAACAAATGAAGAGCATGATAGAGGTGCATATGTGATACACAAATAGCAATAAAAATTAAATGGTTAGTAACAAAGGAAGATATCTTCATATCAACTTCTGGCCTCCACGTGTGCTTGAATGGGTAAATGTACATGCATCCCACCTCTGCCCCCAAAGCAATAATTTAAGAAGCAATATGAGAAAATAGTAAGGTATCTATCTGCTTATACATTGTTTAACTTTCTCTTTGTTGTAAGTCTATTGACTGTAGGAGGCAAAGGCTGGCAAGGGTTAAATAGAGTCTCTGCCACCCCTTTCTCCAGCCTCTAACAATATAATTTCCACTAAGAAGTAGAGATGCTAGGCATTGCCAGAGCTAAAACCCTAATATGATTATGTTTCACATACGCCAAACAGAACACTTTAGAAAAAAAAGACCTGTTTAGCACAAAAAGCTAAAGGAAGTTTATGGCAATGGCAATAGGATGCAATAGTTAGCTTATAGCATACGAGGAAGCCCACACATGAAGACAGGTTTATGTAACAGTTACTGTAACTTTCTCCTTATTCATTACCATTACTCAAGTCTTTGTGGTTTTTGTCTGCTAAGCATTGTTTTCTTTCTTCAAGTGAGTGCTCTCATGCTTCTATTTATCAAGAAAAATCAAATTAAATAAAAATGAGCCTTCATTATTTGGAATATTGGAGAATGACAAAGACAAAAGCTTTGATTTAAATAGTAAAACTCTGATTTTGAGCCATGCCTAACTCGCTGTCCTTTCCCTAATGGATAACTTCCCACTAAAGTAAAGGACTCACCTTTGTGACCAGATCAGAATGCCTGATGATTGCACGGACAAAGAACCTGTAGTCAGTCACTTCTGTGCCCACTTCCACCTTAGCTGCCCCAAGATACAAGTGCATCTTGTGATTAGCACATGGAATGGCAGTGAGGTCAAAATTTCTCATCCGGTTCAGCTCTAACTGGAAAGCCAGAGCAGGCTCAAGGTGACGATAAATGCGGTCCTCCTCAAACTGAGCACAAGAATCAGAGGGAAAAACAGCTTACATGAGGCAGTTGCAAAATTACTTTATGATTGTGTTGATAAAACAGATTCTTAAAGATTGAACACGGTAACTGACATCTGTGAAGCTGAGGCAGGAAGATCATCCAAAGTTTAAGGCTATCATGGGGACTGGGGATGTGGTTCAGAGGTAGAGTACTTGCCCAACGTGTAAACATGCGGGTTCAATTCTTAGCACCACAATAAATAACTAAAATAAAATACAAAATAAAGGCTATAGGTTTACATAGTGAGTTAGAGGATCGCTTAGGTTACAGTAAAACTCTATCTATAATAAGGAATGGAAGGGGTCTCAAAAATAGAAACATAAGTTGGAATATACTAATGAGACACATACAGAACTACTGAAATAGCTACAGAATAACGGGTGCTTTAGCACCAAACAAAAAAACCAAAGACATAGGCGGGATCTCTTTTAGTTTTAGGTAGGTCTATATAGAGTTCCAGGCCAGCCAGGGACTGTCATTCCACAAAATACTAAATAAAAACAACACAAACAAAAATCTTCAATTCCCTCAGAACTTCTGAAGCATTTAATACTGTTAAAAATTTAAAAAACAGGGCTGGAGAGATGGCTCAGTGGTTAAGAGCACTGGCTGCTCTTCCAGAGGTTGGGAGTTCAATTCCCAGCAACCACATGGTGGCTCACAACCATCTGTAATGAGATCTGGCGCCCTCTTCTGGCATGTGAGCATACATGGAGGCAGAATGTTGTATACATAATAAGTAAATAAATCTTTAAAAAAAATTAAAAAACAACCAACTATGCAGATTGCTTCACATTAATTAGTATCTACTTCACAAGATAGTGTTATGGGCTAACCCAAGTAGTATGATGTTTAAGGGTGAGACTCATATCTTATCACTTAGTAAGAAATGAACATCATATTTTAAGATGGTATTTGGCTTTGGGGGAAATCCCAATAGTTACATCATCACTTATATGTAAAAAAGTTTATAAATACATTTCCTACATTTCTGAATATAAATTATTTTGCTAGAAAGCATGTCAATTAAGTCAATGGAAAAGACACCTAAAATATAAGCTAGTAAGAGGGAGAAATCAACTCTGTATGAAATTTTATACTTTAAAACTAAAAAACCAAATGGATGAAAAGAAGAGCTGAATATAAATCAACTGTCTTGTAGATGACGGGAATAATTCTACTAAACTGGGTGGTGTTGGCGCACACCTTTAATCCTAACACTTAGGAGAGAGGCAGTCCAATCACTGTGAATTTGAGGCGAGCCTGGTCTACAGAGTTAGTTCCAGAACAGGCTCCAAAGCTACAGAGAAACCCTGTCTCGAAAACCCAAAAGGAATAATCCTACTAAAAAGAATAAAAAAAAGAATAACTTTACTAAATAAAGCATTCCTTAATAATACATTAAAATTGTTCTAAAGGAAAGGGATGTTTTTGAAGTTACAGCCTTCTTTGGGTCAAGACATTTGATTATTTCTTAAAGTAAACTCTTTCTTAAGGAAGTATGCTTTAGAAAAAAAGAGAATGGCAACAATGACCTACTCATAGCACAAAAAGGGGAGGGAAAGAGAAAGGGATAGAATGGAGGACATATAGAGGAAGGAGGAGGAGGAGGCAGGAAGGAGAAAGGGAAATAAAAAGAGGCAATGAAGTAAATCATCCTTACCTTATCCCTTGCTCGGAATGTGAAAAATTTGGGAAATTCTCTCTGAGATAAACAAGAAGGCAAAATATGTTAGACATTCAGGGAATGGCTCTTTGGGGATACAGCACACTGTATGGCCTTAGTCAAGAATCAAGAAGACAGTTCCTAAAAAAAAAAAAAAATGCTCTTTTTCTGAGCTTACTCCAGACAAGAGGGGCTCTCTGGATAATCGTCACTTTTGACACCACTTGGGAATTACTACACTTTTACCCTATCTTTAGTATCTATCATCTCTGAAGAAAGAGTTTTCATTTCATTTCTCAAGTAGAAAAAAAGAGTCTTCCTGTGTGTTACTCTTGGCACAATCTGGCAAATAAAAACAATATGCCCTATACTAGAACCACTGCAATGAGTCTTACTAGACTGATTTCCCAAGCTTCTCTTTAAGAAAACTCTTCAATTGTAAACTAGTCAAGTAAATTTTAAGTCTATGGTGTTTTGTCTCCCTCAATCCAACATTCATTCTAAAACTGATGATTTCAAGGATTTAATAATAACATTTCAAGACAAAGGAAGCAATGGATGCTACTTTGGTCACTATTGTTCTGCCTAGGAAAGAAAGGAGTGGGACCAGTGAACTTGAAATCATTAGGTCTTCCTGCACAGCATTACACAAGAAAGCAACCAATTTACTAGAACCCTATTAATTAACAAAGATGAATTCAATTAGCAGAGTTCATTAGTTTCTGAAATTTAACTTATTAACACCAAATACTCCTGTTTCTCGGATGGGAAGCTCTCCTGGCAGTGCTGCAATGAGTCATTACTATTTCCTCTCTAGGAGGTTCCATTAGGTACCTTCTTCATTATGAGTGCAATATAATCAAGGGAAAGTTGGCATAAAGCAGAGACCAGGACTAGCTAGCTACACACACTTCAGGAGCTTTGAAGGAAATCTGGACTAAAAATCTACTAGGTGGAGGGCACTCTCCTGTGTCTGTTAAGGGAATGATCACAGTCCCTACTTTACAGATGAGTGAGGCTTAGCTCAAGGGGAAAATCAACCCAAGTCTCTCATGACAGAAACAATGCCTTTCGCCTCTCAAGCATAGGGCATTATCTTTTTACTCTTGTTATAATCAAAATTGCTCATTTAGATATGTTTTTCATTGGTGAGACTAAAAACAAACAAACAAACAACAACAACATGGAAATTAAGACAGATTAGTAATGGCACACACCTTTAATGCCAGCAGCCACACTAGTCAGCCATACAGGCCAGGCAGAGGTGGCACACACCTTTAATCCCAGCAGCCACACCAGTTAGCCATATAGGCTGGGCAGTGGTGGTGCACGCCTTTGATCCCAGCACTAGAGAGAAATATAAAAACGGGAGGAGACAGGTTTCAGTCTCAATCTGAGGATTCACTGAGGCAGGATTGCCAGTTTTCAGTTTGAGGTAGAGTTAAGAGCCAGTGGCTGGCTTCTTTGCTTTTTTGATCTTCGGGTTGAACCCCAATATCTTTCTCTGGGTTTTTATTAATTGTGCTACATTTGGCACCCAACGTTTGGAGTACAAAATTCACAAAAAAGCCATCTGCCTGTGGCTTCACAGACACTGGCATAGGCCAAAGCTACAAGTGGCCCAGGTTCACTGCTCTACTGGCTAGATTTTTCTTTTTTTTTCTTCTGATGGGTTCTTCCTGAACCCCCTTCTCAGGCTGCTGCCAAACTAGGTAGCTGCCTTGAAATCCAATCAGACATTTATTGTTCTATGCAGCAGCAATAAGCCTCACATCTTCATCAACATTTGCAGCAGATTTGGTAAGACAATTGGGAATTCTTAAAGGGAGAAATTAGTTAAAAGAGGTTTTTTTTTCCACATTAAAAATTGGGAAAAAGCATTACAATAGAGGGATTTATGTCTCTGTACGATAATATGCTGGACAGTTTGAAAACGGAAAGGTTAAATGAGAAGATAACTAATTTAGATGGGATTTATGTAGTGTCAATTGTAAACATTATTAGCATTAAAATAATTGTTTTATCACTAAAAAAGTTGGTTATCTGAGTGATAGGATATAGGCCTTAGAAAAATCTAATAAAACAGATCACAAAGATATTCAAATCTAGACTGAGGAATTTAATGGAGAACTAATTTCAGCATAGCATTATAAGAATAGAGAGGAATAGCCTAAGGTTTTCAGACAACCAACCTTAATATATCCAGTAATCATACAGGAATTGTCAAATGGCAGAGGCTCTGTTAAAGGCTAAGTGGACTCCTGTGCCAATGTTAGATTTAAGGAGATTCAAGAAAGCAATAGTCTCACATGGCATGCATTCACCTTTTGTGAAGCATATGTTAAAATCATGGTCAATTTGTAATAGAATTATCCCTAAAGACAGGATAGAATTGGTTAATGAATGGTGTTTAAGAGCCTGGTCCACAACTACAATGGTTCAGAGAAGAGGATAGGATTATTGAACAGCAAAGTAAAATTAAAGGTAGGGAATTCTCCTAAGATCAAATTCTTAGAGAAGGAGATTATACTGCTATAGAAAGGCAGGCTGAATATGATGATCACACCCTGGATTTATGCTGTGCAACAGCTCTGAATGCTTGGGACAGAATTGGAGAAATAGAAAAGAAAACTGCATCATTTACTAAAGTTATACAGGGCCCAAGGGAAGCCTTTACAGATTTCTTAGAAAGACTGACTTCGGCAGTAAATAGAATGATACCAAATTCAGAATCTAGACGAATAATAATTGAATCCCTGGCTTTTGAAAATGTGAATTCTCTATGCAAAAGGATAATTAGGCTGTCAAAGGCAAGGTCAGCACCTATGGAGGACTGGATTCGAGATACAATTAATATTGAATCTCATGACTGTGATGATGCATGGATAGGAGAGGTAATTTCCAGAGGTTTGAGAAAAAAAAATCAAAATGTGAAATGTTATAATTGTGGCAAACAAGGTCACCTTAAAAGGGATTGTACACAGGGCGTTCCTAGAAACAATGTTTTTTTCTAAGAATAATCCAGTCAGAATACCCCTCTCTTCTGGATTATGTGGAAGATGTGGCAAAGGCAGGCATTGGTCAAATGGTTAATGAGGAATATTCATGGTAATCCTTTGCCATCAGGAAACTCTGTGATGGGCCTCTTGCAGGCCTCTATGCCAAATATGGTTCAGTTGTTTCCTACCATCTTAGAGAAAACTCCATCCCAGAGCAATTAAAGAACCTAATGACTACTGTAAGAAAGCCTACTACTCTGAATAATAGAACACCTATAGAAGAGAGAACAAAAAAATCAGGAAAACCAAAAGAGTATTTTGGTAAACTTCTATAAATGAACAAAGACCAAATTAAAAATACGAATAAGCAATGTTGTCATTGAAGGTCTGGTAGACACAGGTATGGATGTAAAAATAATTTCATCAGAATCTGGGCATACAAATTGGCCTCTTCAGGATGTAAATGTTCAGTTTTTAGGGACTAGAATTTTATCTCAGGTAAAGTAGAGTGTGAGACAGTTTGAATGTATAGGGCCAGAAAGACAGAGAGAAATATTAAAACCATATGTGATTACATAGCAATGAGTTTGTGGTGACATGATTTGTTTCAGCAATACTCAGATTAATATTCTCCCAATCTTAGAAACAAACCATAAATTAGCATATGTTTCTGGGAAAAATATTAGAAAGTTTTATAAAGAACACTCACCAACCATTCAGGATGTACAAAAACAGGGCACAGCAGCTGTTGATATTTCAGAGGCACCAACAGCCTTACCTTTAAAATGGCTGACAGACAAAATGGTTAGCAACGGTCTTTGACAACAGAGAAACTGCAGGCTTTAGAACAGCAGTTTCTCTGTTGTTAAAGGCCATTGTTTAAACCTTAGATGGTGACAAGGACTTAAATAGGCCCAGGAAATTATCAGCTGAAGCTGAGAGAGAATTGGCTTTGATTGAAGAGAAATTACAGAAGGCACATGTTGATCATGTGGAAACAAATCTTAATGGCATTCTGGTCATATTACCCTCCCAAAATCCCCTACAGGAAATCTAATGCAGAGGGGACATATTACCTTAGAACAGATCTTTTTACCACATAAACTGAGTAAAAAACTAAAAACTTAAGTAGAAAAGGTCTCTGAGTTAATTCTAAAAGGAAAATTTAGACTTCATCAATTAGCAGGAATAGAGCTAGCACTAATAGTACCTTTTAATAATGGTAAAATTGTCAAATTACTGGATCCTGAGGTAGGTTGATTCCCAATTTCCTGAGAAACCGCCACACTGATTTCCAAAGAGGTTGCACAAGTTTGCATTCCCACCAGCAATGGATGAGAGTTCCCCTTACTCCACATCCTCTCCAGCATAGGGAATCGTTGGTGTTTTTGATTTTGGCCATTCTGACAGGTGTAAGATGGTATCTCAAAGTTGTTTT